>JAVJIF010033601.1:0-27500 GCA_038442645.1 Agave tequilana
CTAGGCCACGGTCGACCGGGCCGGTTAACGAGGCTCCAACGATCAGATTTCTAACCGTTGGCGGTCGACCGGGCCGGTCGACTAGGCTATAAATTTGCCCCAACGGCTAGTTTTTTCTAGCCTATAAAAGGGGGGCTTATATGGACTGTTTTGAACAAATTTTCAAGTGGGTTTTTGCACCAGTTTTTCTACTCTTTTAAGAGGTTTCTCCCCTGTTTAAGAGGCAAATACTTCCATTCAAAAGGAGATTTATCAAGAGTTTTCATAGTGATTTTCTTGTGTTTTCACGACATATTCAATCCTTGTTTTTCTCACAACACTTGAGCTATCCATTGCTATATCTACCTATAGAGTGTTGTTGTGAGATTGTTTTTAGGTGATCGAAGTGTTGTGATCACCAAAGACTTCATCTTAGCTTTGAGGAGGCGGACGTGTGTGTTCGCGTTGTTTCGGTTCTAGTGAGAACTCGGTATTTGAGGTGCGACCTCGGCGAGCTAGTGGGCTTACGGTGTGTTTGTTCTTGCGGGAACGAGAGGAGGGACTAGAGAGTCCAAGTTTTTTAGTGGGAACTCCTTGTAGGTGTTGCGCACCGAGATCCGTGGGATCGGTTTATAGTGGAAATCCTTCAAGTGTTGAAGGAGGAGACGTAGAGCAAGTATGCTCGAACCTCGAAACAAATCTCTCTTGTTTGCGATTGCTCTATCTCTTACTTGTTTATATCTTGCATGCTTATATTGCTTTCATCTTTATATGCTTGACATATATTTTATGCTCATATTGTTATATGCTTGGGGATTGTTTTTCTAACACTTGTATTCAACCAAGAGAGCCAACGCGGCACCTCAACTCTTATTTAGAGGAATCTTGAGGAGTTAGTCCAGAGCCCTTCACGGGAATCCGGCTACACTCTTGTGTTATACTTGGTGTTTAGTTTAAGAAGTTTTTAGCTTGCATAAATAGTTTTAATTCCGCATTATTGTCCTTTAGATTACTAGTCACCTTATTCACCCCCCTCTAGGTGATTACAATTGGTATCAGAGCCGTGCTCTTGATTTGGTCTACCAACCTAGAGTTAAAGATCCTCATTTTATAGCTAATCACAATATTTGTACACACACCATGTATTTCATGTCACCTCCTACCTTTGACATTCTTAACATCCACTTGGAAGGTTAGATGTCTTGTACCTCAAAGCCTAGGTATTCATGTTTATTTTGCCACTATTAGAGATTCTTATTGTTTAAATGGCAAAAATATTGAGGCTAATGCAAAGCCATCCATGCTTTGAAGAGTACCCTAAATGATGATTATTTATGTAGGGTTGCTAATATTGACTCGGCTTTTGTAGTTTGGAACACAATACTCTCCCTTGATGAAAAGAACAATATTATGCGGGGAGCGACTCGGATGTTGGAAGTGACGCTTCCAACGTGTGCTACATGGTCCAAGGGGGTAACCCCCTTGAGGTAACTACCGAATCCGAGTTAGAAGAGGATATTGCTATGTCCTATAATGAACTTGAATCATTTTGTCAACAACTCCTAGAAAATATGAATTGCTTAAAAGAGATATAAGAAAATGAAAAACAAATTTGATGCCATGTTAAATGAAAAAGATTCTTTGCAAGAAAAATTTGAAATATTTCAAAAGAAAATGAATCTTTGAAAAATGAAATTGTTTCCTTGCTTTCTAAATTGAATGATTTGTGTGACGGAATAATGCTTTGAAAAATAAAATTGTTTTGATGGAAAAATAAAGGAAATTGCTTTGCATGAAAACACTTCTTTAAAAAGAAAAAATTGTTGAAAAAGAAAAAGTAAATGTTTCTAAAAAGAATAAGAAAAATGATTCTCATTCTTACCATGCTTTACATGCTATCATTGATAAAAATGAAGTTAAAGTTTTGAAAATAGAATTGATTGTTTAAGCTCAACTTTGAGCAATTGTGCTTTTAACCATAAAAGATTGGAATCCTTGTTTCAAAAGAAACATTCCCCATGTTCATGCACAACACCCACAACATGCATATGCACACTTTGCACGTCATGATCACACTCATACACATATGCATTCTAGAGTGTACAAGTGTACATATTGTGGCCGCAAAGGCCATTTAGCAAATTTTGTTATGATAAGATAAATGCTTTAAATTTTGCTAATAAGAATGTTTGTTTACAATGCTAACCCCGAGGACCCAAAAGAAATGAGTACCAAAATTCTCACCTTTTGTATTTGATGTAGGTGCGGCTCTCATACAACTTGAGAGATTTTGTGCTTGGTGGTGGATGCACATGGACTTGATGGACATACATTTGATGCACCGCTATCAAGGAGGTTTGGTGGGACAACCACCATGTTTTGGAGACTTAGAGCATAGTCTTTGGTTTGGTAACTATCTTTAAAACTCCTATTTATTTACATGCTTTTTCATATGATATTTTTAGCATATTCATATTTTATTTGTTTTGTGCTCATGTGGTATAAACATGGTTAGATGTAGTATTGATTAAAACTTGTGTATATACTTGTACAAGTAGTGAGCAACATTTGATTCATATACGTTTGCAATTCATTGTTCATTTGTACTCACTATATGCACATGTATAGCCTAGTTTTGATGCCTCATTTACACTTGTTTTGCCAATTTTTCATGTTTTACTTCATGTATATGTATTTTGTATTTCAAATCTAATAAATATACATGTATATCCCTTGAGTCATTTGCCTTCATGCAATTTATCTTATGGACTCTGTTATGTTTGGGATATGTATGCATATTATTAGTTTTAGATAAAAACATACATATACCTAGAAGTTTGTTTTTAAATGAAAATTGAATTTTCATGATTTGCTTGATAAAATGATATTCATGATTGCTTTGAGCTTTCTTGACTAATTTCATGAATATGCTATTCACATGTTGTTTGTACACTCATATTTAATTTGTTTTCTCATGACTATATTTTCATGAGTCTTTATGTGCTTTATAGATCTTGAGTGACAACTCCTACTCAATATGTTTTATGATATATATATAATTTGGTTTCATGTTTTGAAGAATCTTTAACTAATTTTTCAAAAATTATTTTAACTAGTTATTTATTCTTCATTTGGTAGTGTTTTCACAATAAAAATATTTTCAAACACTTATTTTTGAAACCCCTACCAACCCCTTTATGGGCGGACGGATGGACGAGTATGCTTTACAAGCCTTATTGAAAATCTTTTATCTTGTGCATAAAAAGGTGAATTTTTTTATGAGTTATACACTGATTTCACTTCTAATCTTAATTGGTATCATAATTTCATTTGTATCACAATTGATATATTTTGTATGCTCATAATCTTGTTTATATATATGTATGCTTTCAATTTCAAATTATATCAATTTCTATTGGTATTATCATTTTCATACATATATATGATTTGTTTGTGCTTGATTTTTAAGATATTTACATGTTTAAAGCACAAAGTATGTTTATGCTAAGCTTAATTTATATCTTAATTTTCAATTGATTTCTCAATTGATATTTTTTTATAAGCTTATGCATTATCTTCAATTGTATTTTTTTTACAATTGGTATTTTTTATTGATATCAAATTGTACAATATATTTCAATGGTATCTATTGATTTATTTATTTCAATTGGTATCCATGAAAATTTATATTGGTATCAAAATATAAAATACTTTCTTTCATTGTATCAAAATTTCAATGGAAAAATGTTTTTCAAATGCCTGCATTTCAATTGGTAAAATGTTTCAATTACAATTAAAATTCAAAATTTGTAATGTTTATTTACAATTGGTATCTTAAAATTGATTTACTAAGATATCTCAAAATTTGTTTATTGAGAAATTCAAAATTTTGTTTTAATAAGAAATATTAAAATGTTTTGATGTGTATTGCCTATATCAAGGGAGCTTAACATCTCTTCTACATATAGATTCATGTTGAGTGTATCTTATATTGAGGAGCTTGACAACTCTTCTGTATGCGATACACGTGTGTAGGGGGAGCTTCACATCTCCTCTTATGCATTGCGTATTATGCGTTATGTGAGTTAGGGATGGTCCTCTCTTCTTCATGTAATGCATGTATGTAGGAAGTTAACTTAGCGTCTTCCTCTTCATGAATGTAAATCACATATATCTCTTTATTGGTTTTTGATTTCACCCTTTGTTGATTTTTTTTGTTTTTGACAAAAAGGGGAAAACATTGTTTTGTGTTTACTTTAACCCCTTAGTTGATGATTGACAAAAAAGGGGAGAAGTATTTTAGTATATATGCAAGTTTTTCCTTTCTTTATACATAAAGGGGGAGAAGAATTTCTTATTTATGCATATTGTTTTGTTTTGCAAAAAGGAGAAAAGAATTTGATGAGTTTTATGCTTGATTGGCATGCTTATCTCCTATGTTTGCATACATATATTCATTTAGTTTATGTGATTTATTACCATATCTATTTATTTATTGTGATGCCATGAGTTAAGGAGAGCTTCTTTGAAGCTTTACTTAATCCATGCATATATAGCTCCATGAGTTTTGTCATCATCAAAAAGGGGGAGATTGTTGGCCTAAAGGCTCATCACTCTAGTATTGATGATGATTAACTCATATAGTTATAGTACTAATAATCTTGTGTTTAATTAGTTTCAGATTTATGATCAAGATCTTAGTTGGTGTTTAGCTTCAACAAAGGATTAAAGTCAAGTTTTGGAGCTAGCACGTTTGGTTCAAGAGCTTGTGCATCAAGACCACATCAAGTACTCAAAGGAGTCTAGCTCGTTGAATCAAGTTTTTGACCAAGTCAAGAGAAGAAAAAGACTTCAAGTGAAGGAAGACCTTCAGATCAAGACTTGAGTCTAGGTTTGTTTTTATAAGATTTTGTTTTTAGATAAAATGTAAAAAATATAATAGTTGGTGGATTGCTCAAGTATACCATACACACACACACTCTTAATTTAGATGAGTTTTCATAAAAGGTTTTTCATTCTGTAAAAATACCATTTTGGCTTTTGGAGTTTAATATATACATGTGTTTTAACCAAAACTATTTTAGATCTTAATGTCAAAAACATAGATATTTCATCATGTATATGTAGTGGATCATTTCCATACACTCTATGCTTTAAAAGTGTTTAAAATATCTTATTTTTGTATTTGGAGAAGTTTTGGAAAAATAAGTTATGGAAAAATCTATTTTGAAAAAATACAGATTTTGTTTTTAGCCAAATTTTATAAGTTACAAAAATAGTTCAAAATGTTTGTAACATGTCTTGATTTTACTCAAACATGTTTGTATATCAAAGTATAATACTGAAACTATTTTTGTAGATTTTTAGAGATTTTATGGGATTTTATCAAAGTCAAAAAGCCAAGTTTTTAATCCCAATTAGAGTCTGTTCTGGCTTCTGCCGTCGACCGGCCGGTCGACGAGCTAGGAGTCGGTCGACCGACGTGCACGCCAGTTCTGGCTGGAGGGCCGGTCGACCGACCCGGTCGACCGCCAGAGAGCTTCTGCTCTCTGGAAAGCCCCGTCGACCGGCCGGTCGACCGGCAGAGAGCTCTGCTCTCTGTTTCAGGCCACGGTCGACCGCCCGGTCGACCGAGGCTCCAACAGTCAGATTTCTGACCGTTGGCGTCGACCGGGCCGGTCGACCACAGCCGCCTTGGCTGTAAATTTGCCCCAACGGCTAGTTTTCTAGCCTATAAAAGGGGGGCTTATATAGACTGTTTTGAACAAGTTTTCAAGTGGGTTTTTGCACCAGTTTTTCCTACTCTTTAAGAGGTTTCTCCACTTGTTTAAGAGTCAAATACTTTCATTCAAAAGGAGAGTTTATCAAGAGTTTTCAATAGTGATTTTCTTATGTTTTCCCACCACATATTCAATCCTTGTTTTTCTCAAAACACTTGAGCTATCCATGTTATATCTACCTATAGGAGTATTATTGTGAGATTGTTTTTAGGTGATCAAAGTGTTGTGATCACCAAAGACTTCATCTTTGCTTTGAGGAGGCGGACGTGTGTGTTCGCGTTGTTTCGGGTTCTAGTGAGAACTCGGTGTTTGAGGTGCGGCCTCGGCGAGCTAGTGGCTTGCGGTGTGTTTGTTCTTGCGGGAACGAGTGAAGGGACTAGAGAGTCCAAGAGTTCTAGTGGGAACTCCTTGTAGGTGTTGCGGCACCGAGTGATCCAGTGGGATCGGTTTATAGTGAAAATCCTTCAAGTGTTGAAGGCGGGGACGTAGAGCAAGTGTGCTCGAATCTCGAAACAAATCCTCCCGTGTTTGCGATTGTTCTCTCTCTATCTCTTGCTTGTTTATATCTTGCATGCTTATATTACTTTCATGTTTATATGCTTGATATATATTTGTGCTCATATTGTTATATGCTTGGGATTATTTGCTAACACTTATATTCAACTAAGAGAGCCAGCGCGGCACCTCAACTCTTATTTAGAGGATCTTGAGGAGTTAGTCCAGAGCCCTTCACGGGAATCCGGCTACATTCATGTGTTATACTTGGTGTATAGTTTAAGAAGTTTTTAGTTTGTATAAATAGTTTTAATTCCGCATTAATTGTCCTTTAGATTAGTCTAGTCCCTATTCACCCCCCTCTAGGTGATTACACTTAATTGATACATGTGCGTCGTCCTCCTCCAAGACTTAGGGGGAGATGGTGTCCGGGTGGTGGATGCATCAAGGCTCAATGTATACATTGTCGCTTGCATCGCTATCAAAGAGGCATCACATTTTTGGAGATTACCCATAGTTTGGTAACTTCTCCACCTAATATTTCTTTTATATATATAGGATTTGCTAGTTGCATCTTTGTGATAATATGCCTACATGTGTAAACTTGCATATCCATTTTTTGTATCTTACTTCGATTGGATTGTTATTAATGTGCTTTGATTGCTTGCCATATTTTGCTTGTCTATATATCAAGATTCTGTTAACACAATGTTTTATAAGAATATTGTCAAAATAAAAATTTATTTAACCAAATAAGCAAATAAATAGAGATGGCATTGCACGCCTCAACTCTTATCTAAAGGAATTTCGAGGAAAAGTTCAGAACCCTTACGGGGTTATTCGGCTTCAACATCTCATGTTTATCGCTTAATTAATAATAAAAATATATTGTTAATAAAAATTAATGAAAATAAAAATAAAACCTCTACTGAGTTTTTCATGCCAAATAAGATTTTTAATGTTATTTTTATATAATGTATTCTTTGTTTTAAAAAGGAAATTTTTTTTAAAAAACTCAATTTTCAACATAGTTTTTAACTGGTTTCAGCTGTACCGATCGACCTGCCCGGTCGACCGATCTGGCCTGGCATAAGGCCCGGTCGACCGTCTCGGTCGACCGTTATAGCCTGGAACAGAAAATTATTTTCTGCCCGTAGAAACTGAGTTTGATCTCAGTTTCCACCGGTCGACCGGCCCGATCGACCGCAGTCGGGTAAACTATTTTTTTTTACCCAACTATATAATAACGCTAACCCTAATTTTTCCCTCATCTCTTCCTTCCACCGCCTCCAAGTTTTTTTTTCTCCTCTCTTCTCTTAACCCTAAACCCTTTCCAACCCATCTCTACCTCTCCCAACCTCAATTTCTTCCACAAAAATTTGAGAAAGTGGTTTCAGGCTCCAGATCTACTGTCTCTCTTTGGTATTTCTCTATATTTTCAATGTATAATCTCATATTCTCTAAATATCTTATTTTTCCTTGAAATTTCTAAGTTTATTTGTTTAGATCTTGCTATATTTCGTGCCTATCTTGCTAATCCATCATAATGTCTAAAAGACCCGATCTGAAAAGGGGAAAACCACCCAATCTTCATCCTCCCCTTTTGTGTCTCAAAATGCATTATATAGGTATGCCATAATTGGTACTAAAAATGTGAATTCAGGTAGGACTGTGGTGCTCAGTGATTTTGAGCACCTCAATCTTGCAACTATCCTAGGATTTAGCTCCTTAGAAAATTTTGTCACCATTAAAGAACCTGTTTATTTTGCTTTGGTGCAATATTTTTATTCTAATCTCACATTTTAACAAAATCACATCAAATCTAGAGTCATGGGCAAAGATATATATATATATATATATATATATATATATATATATATATTATATATATATATATATATATCTTACTTCAACAATTTGCACGTCACCTACACCTCTCCTGTGAGGGGTAGACATTTATAACGTCGATCTGCATGATTTTGAGTATCCTGACGGTGAGTTTGCCCACACCGCATCTACCCTGCTTCATGATGATGATAACCCTAGTTTAGTTAGGAATGAGGAGGTGAAGTAGTATACTCTAACCGCCCAGGTCCTGACTAAAATCGTGTTCTATAACCTCCTGCCAAAATCAGGAGAGTATAGTCACGCTAGGGGTTCTACTCCTCTTGTCATCTATTGCCTTCTAAAAGGTATTAGAATCAACATCCCTAAACTCATCATCAATTACATGACTTCTGATCATCTTCTTGTCCCAACCGGCACTTGCCCTTGGGATGCTCATCACCCGTCTTTTGAAGCAGCTAAATTTTGATTTTCCTCTGAACGGTCAATTGAACCGTCAGTAGACATCAACAGCACCCTCCTCAAGAGGATGCGTCCTAGGGAGCGTCATCCAGCTCCTCAGCCGCAGCCTATCTTTCTTGCTGTTCCTGGATCATCCTCTGGCTCTTCTGCTCCTTTTGACCCCTATCTAGCCTTATCTTCTCAGCTTCGGGAGCACCACCAGCAGATTTCAGCTGAGATGACCGCGCGCACCATCAGCAAATTTTCGCTGAGATGACCGAGCACCGCTAGCAGATTTTCGCTGAGATGACCGCACACTATCAGCAGATGGAGTAGCGTTTGGACAATGATCTCAGCCATATCTGTAACTCCATTCGCTATATGCATGCCTGTCTCGGCGGCATCTACCACAAGTTTGATTGGTCGGCTCCTCTTCCTAGTGATCGTGCTCAGCCACTTCCTTCTTCGGCCCTCCGTTCGCCGCTTGGGCTCCTCCTACCTTTGCTTCTACTTCTGCTCTGCCACCTACTTCCCCGGAGGACCCTGATTTCAGGAGACGATGACCCCTTTTGATGATGTCAAAAAGGGGGAGAGATTTGGGAGTTATTTCTGGATTATGTTATTTTGGACATGTGTTATGAGTTATTTCTGGGTTATGTTATTTTGACATGTGTTATGTGTTATGTTTTCTGGTTGTTTATCTATGCTATATTTGGATATTAGTTTGCTTTCTGTATGGACATGTGGACATGTGTTATGTTTTGGTTTTGAGGTTGGCATGAACCTCATATCTTGTATGGACACCTTTTTATTATGATATGACATTTATCTTTGTTATCTCCATGTGGTATATATATATATATATATATATATAATATATATATATATTATATATATTATATATATATATATATTATATATATATATATATATATATATATATATATATATATATATATATATATGGTTGGTTGTCTATTGCTTACTGTTCTATATTTGTTCCAACCTTCTACCACTCACTTTGGAGGATGGAGGTATTTATGGATGGATGGAGGTAACCATATATGCATACATGTTTATATTTCTGAATCTTTGGTATGCATGGATGGTTGGCATATGTGTCTATTGTCATATCATATATATGCCTTTGTTAATGCATTTAGATCTTTATATCATATTCTCTTATATGCATATGTTAAGGGGGAGCTTCACTTAAAGTCTCCACCCAAAATATTTGTAATAACTGCATATGTTTTATCATCATCAAAAAGGGGGAGATTGTTGGCCCAAAGGCCATTAGCCCTAAGTTTTGATGATTACAAACCATATGAAGTTAGGAATTAACAAGATTGTTTTAAATGAGCTTCAGGTAAAAACATAGGTTGATTGACAGCTCCTACACAAGACTCACTTTGGAAGCCGCGAGGATTTAGATCCCAGAGCCCAGCACACTAGAAGAGCTCCAGGATCAAACAAAGATTGAGAAGACTATACAAGATTTTTATCTTTGCATTTTTCTTTTCAGTTAGGATTTATAGTCTATTTGTCAAAACCGAGATGATAGAGGTTGATAACCTTGGGATTGCCACACACACATTTGATATTGCTTCATGCTTTCAAACAAAATTTTATTACAAAATGTTTTATCGAGTTTCAGAAAAAAAGTTTGGAAAAATCAATTTTTGGAAAAACAAGTTTTTGGAAAAATGATTTTTAGTTTAGAAAAAGAATTTTTATCAAAATATAGTTCATTGTATTGGTGGTGTTGATCTATGATCACACTATGATCTTTGCTAGCCCTAGACTCTATTTTGTATCTACCCGTCTAAAGAAAATTTATCGAAAATATTAAACACTTCAAAGTTTTTCAAAACTGTAAATTTTGGCCTTGTCCGGTCGACACAACGGTCGACCGATGGCAGAGCAGAACTGCTCCGTCGGTCGACTGGGCGGTCGACCGCCATGCACCAATGTGCATTGTGCACATCAGTCGACCGTCCCGGTCAACCGGCAGATAGAGCAGAGCTCTCTGTATGTTCCGGTCGACTGGTCTGGTCAAACCGACAGAGAGTGGTCACTCTCTGTTTTGGGACTTCGGTCGACCGCCCAATCGACCGCTTTCCCCACGGTCAAAAATCCGACCGTTGGCAGTCAACTGCCCGGTCGACCGACAGCAGCCAGAGTCTGCTGACAGATTCCAACGGCTATATTTTGGTTTGTCTTTTGTTGGGTTTTTTCCCAAGGAATATTTTGGCTTGTTTAACCCTATTTTTATCCCCTATAAATAGTGGGAGTGTTACAACTATAATGCAACATTTACAAGAGTAAAATCAAAATTTCTCAAAGTTTAGCCTTTTAGCAAAAGAATTTCTTGAGCTAAAATCTTCAATCCTTTGTGTTTTAGCTTGAAGCTTTATCTTCTACTTCTCTACTTATTTTAGCACCACAACAATCCCTAAAGTTTCATCTCCTCATCTTGGTTATAGGATTGTGCATGTGAGCTTTGTTTGTGGTCAAGTATTGATCACTGTTTTCTCATATTGAAGTTATAGAGGTTGCGGCCTCAAGCGAGCTAGTGAGCTCTAAGTCAGTATTGCGGCACCGTGAGAGAGGATAAGTGTGTCCAAAGAGTTCTAGTGAGAACTTGTATTGACGATCCAGTGGGATCAAGCATAGTGAAAATCCTTCATCGTGTTGAAGGCGGGGACGTACAGCAGTGGCTCGAACCTCGAAACATATTCTCGTGTTTGCGATTGTCCACTTATCTCTAAACTCTCTCTCTCTCTCCTTTACTTGCAATATTATTTGTTTACTCCTTGCAAGTTTTAATATTGTTATTATTATTGTTAATTAGTTTTTTTAATCCACATTATTTGTCACTTAGTATAGCCATCACCTATTCATCCCCCTCTAGGTGATTTCAACCACTGCTCTTTTGAATTTTGATTTAAGAAGAAAGGACATGAGTGTTCTACTAGTGACACATCAGCAGAGGTATGGTCGCGAGAAGTAGTCCAAACCGAAGAAGAGAAAATCAACAGAAATCTAATTGGAAGCCCATGAGTGGTAAATCGTAAATTAGAGAAGGATCAGTATGTCTTCTGTAAAGAGAAAGGACACTAGAAAAGTGATTGTCCAAAGCTCGATAAATCGAAAGAGTCACGATTAGAGGCCAATGTCGTGAAGTCAGATGGTAATGATTCTGATTCTTCTTTCTTTTCACTTTCTATTACTCCATCGAGTTGTCATTCAGGTGCGTCTGAATGTGTATTGAATACGGGCTCTACCTACCACATTGTCTAAGAAGGGAGTTGTTTGCTAGTTTTGAGGAGCTGGATGGCGGTTTGATGTCCATGGAAGATGATCACATATATGTAAGTTCACCTAGAGGGGGGTGAATAGGTGATGGCTAATCTAATGGTCACTTAATGCTAAATAATGCGGAAGTAAAAACTATTATGACCTAAACAAAACTATTACACTAAACACCACGTAACACAAGAGTGTTGCCGATTTCCCGTGAAGGGCTCTGGACAAACTCCTCTAGATTCCTCTAGATAAGGTTGAGATGCCGCGTTGGCTCTCTTGGTTAAATACAAGTGTTAGCAAACAACCCAAGCATATATATCAATTAAGCACAATATGAATATCAAGCATGTAAAGATAAACACAATAATAACAAGCAAGATATAGACAAGGAGATAGAGAGAGAGTGAGCAATCGCAAACACAATGGATTTGTTTTGAGGTTCGAGCACCCTTGCTCTACATCCCCGCCTTTGACACACGAAGGATTTCCACTAAAATCGATCCCACCGGATCACTCGGTGCCGCCCGCACACCTACATCTCGGACTCCCTAGTCCGTATACACGCAAGCCCACCAGCTCGCCGAGGCCGCACCTCAAACAAAGAGTTCGCACCCGAACCCGAAACAACGAGTCCACACTAGGACCCGAAACAATGCGAACATACACGTCCGCCTCCTCAAAGGAACAAGATGAACTTTGGTGATCACAACTCTTGATCACCTAAAATCCTCTCACAACAAAACCTATAGGAAGATATAGCAATGGATGGCTCAAGTGTTTGTGTGAGAAAACAAGGAAAGAGATGTGGAGGAAACTCAAAGAATCTCTTTAAAACACTCTTAATAAAAACTCTCCTTTTGATTGGAGTATTATCTCTCATTTAGTGGAGAAACTCTTTTAATGAAGTTGAAAAAACAGGCTCAAAGTCCACTAAAAATCTTGTTGAAAAACAATGCCCAAACCCCCAAATTTATAGGGTTAGAAAAACTAGCCGTTGGAGGTCTGTCAGGCCTGTCGGTCGACCGCCCGGTCGACCGGCCAACGGTCATATTTCAGACCGTTGTGCCATCGGTCGACCGGTTCGGTCAACCGAGGAAAGGATACAGAGAGTAAACTCTCTGTCCGGTCGACCGCTCGGTCGGCCGGGGCCTTTCCAGAGAGCAGAGCTCTCTGGACGGTCGACCGGGTCGGTCGGCCGGCCCTCCTGCCAGAACTGGCGTGCACATCCGTGCAGATCGGTTGACCGTGACGGTCGGCCGACTTCAAGCTACCGTCGAGCGTCACGGTCGACCGGCTGAAGCCAGGTCAGGGAACTAAAGGGATATAAAACTAAGTCATTTTGGCTCAAATAAATTCCCATAAAATTACAGAAAGTCTACAAAAATAGTTTTACCAATATACTTTGATAAACAAACATGCTGGCACAAAATCAAGGCATGTTATAAGATTTGGACTATTTTTGTAAGTTGGAAATATTGGCTCAAAACAAAACGCTATTTTTCCAACTTGATTTTCCAAAACTTGTTTTTTCCAAAACATCTCCAAATACAAAACAAGATATTTAACAAGTTTGAAAGCATAGTGTGTATGGATATGATCCACTACACAAACAAGGTGAAATATCTATGTTTTTGACATTATGCACTAAACATGATTGGGTAAAAACATGTAAACATTGAATACCAAAAACCAAAATAGTATTTTTCAAAATGAAAATTTTTTCTAAAACAAACTAAATCAAGAGTGTGTGTGTATATAACTTGAGCAATCCACCAACTACTCTCTCCTTTACATTTTATCTAAAAATAAAATCTTCTAAAACAAACCTAGACACAAGTCTTCATCTTCTTGAAGTCTTTACTTGAAGCCTTCTTGACTTGGTCCAAACACCGTGCTAGCTCCAAAACTTGACTTCAAATCCTTTGTTGAAGCTATGCACCTACTAAATCTTGATCATAAATCTGTCACTAATTAAACACAAGATCATTAGTAAACATAACTACATGAGTTAATCATCATCAAAACTAGAGTGATGGGCCTTCGGGCCAACAATCTCTCCCTTTTTTGATGATGACAAAACTCATGAAGTTATATATGCATGGATTAAAGTAAAGCATCAAAGAAGCTCCCCCTTAACTCATGCATAACGCATAAACAATTAGATATGCATAAGCTCATAACATGTATGCAAATGTATGGAGATAAAACATGCACTCAAGCATAAAAACATCAAATTCTTTTTCTCCTATTTGCAAAACAAAACATATATGCATAAACAATCTTTTTCACAAAACATGCATTAAACCAAAATCTTTCTCTCCCTTTTTGTCAATCATCAACAAGGGGTAAAAACACAATCAACAAATTTTTCTCCCCCCGTTTGTCATAAACAAAGAACCAAAGAAGGGGTGTAAACAATAAGTCAATAAAAGGTTATATACGATAATATTCATGAAGAGGAAGACGGTTAAGTAACTTTCCTACACATATACATTACATGAAAGAGGGATGACAAGCCCTAATTCACATAACGTAAAATGTAATGTATAAGAGGAGATGTGAAGCTCCCCCTACACATGTGTATCACATAAAGAAGAGTTGTCAAGCTCCTCATATACAATACACTCAACATGAATCTATATGTAGAAGAGATGTTAAGCTCTCTTACATATAGGCAATACAAATCAAAAATTTTGAATTTTTCTTATAAAACAAATTTTGAATTTTCTCTTTTTTAAAACAAATTTTTAGATATCAAATAAACATAATTTTTTTTTTATTTTGATACCAATTTTAAAACATAATGCTAAGCTTTAAAAAAAAATTGAAGTAAGCTTAGCATAAACAAGATTTGTGTTTTAAAAATGTAAATCGATTTTAACTTAAGCACAAAACAAATCATATGTATGTATGAAAATTGAGTATACCAATTGAAATGATACATACATAAATAAGAAAACAAAATATGAGTATATACAAAAATAGAGTCAATTGATACCAATTGAAACGATTCAATGATACCAATTGAAACAATAATAGGATCATGTGTTATCTCATAAACATTGAAGAATAAATAACTAGTTAAATTAATTTTTGAAAAAACTAGTTAAAGATCCTTCAAAACATGGAATCAAAACATATGTATTTCATGAATCATACCAAATACACAAGAGATGACACTCAAAAATTGATTAAGCTCATAAAAGTGTCATGAATTAAAGTCATGACAAAACAAATGAAGTATGAGTGTACAAGAATCATGTATATAGCATTTTCATGAATAATCATTAAGGCTCAAATGATCAAAACAAATTATTCATTTTATTTTATCAAACAAAACATAAAATTTCATTTTTCATTAAAAATAATAAACTTCTAGGTATATGTATGATTTATCTAAATCTAACAATATGCATACATATCCCAAACATAAATGAGTCTATTAATAGTATTTGCATGAAGGCAAGAGACTCAAAAAGATATACATGTATATTTATTAGATTTGAATAAAAATGCATATACATGAAGTAAAACATGAAAATTGACAAAACAGGTATAAATGAAAGAATCATCAAAACTAGGTTATACATGTGCATATGGTGGGTACAAATGAGCATGAAGTGCAACATATATGAATCAATTTGTTCTTACTATTTATACATGTATAAATACAAGTTTTGAAAAAACTACATTTAAACTAGTATTTACCACATGAAGCTCAAAACAATTAAAATATGAACATGCTATATGATATCATGAAATTAAAAGCATGTAAACTAAACTAAGAGTTTTAGAGATAGTTACCAACACATGGACTATACTCCAAAGCTCCAAACATGGTGGTTGTCTCACCAAACCTCCTTGATAGCGGTGCATCAAATGTATGTCCTTCTAGTGCCTGCACCACCACCAAGGCACCAAATCTCTCATGTTTTGTGAGAACCCTCACCTACATCAAATACAAAAGGTGGGGACTTGGTACCCATTTTTCTTGGGTCCTTGGGGGTTAACTTTGTAAGGAACCCAAATATTTTTATTAGCAAAATTTAAAGCATATATCTTATCATAACAAAATTTTGCTAAATGGCCTTTGCGGCCACAATGTGTACATTTGTACACCTTAGGATGCATATGGGTGTGGGTGTGGTCATGTCGTGCAACATATGCATGATGATGATGTGCATGAATATGTGGAGTTTGTTTCTTTTGAAAACAAGACTCCAATCTAGTGTGGTTAAATGCACAAAAGCTCAAGGTTGAGCTCAAACAATCAATTTTATTTTTCAAAAATTCAATCTCACTATCATCAATGGTGGCATGTAGAGAAAGGTGAGATATAAAGTCATTTTCCTTATTCTTTTTAGAAAACAAAACCTTTTTCTTTTTCAATCATTTTTCTTTTCAAAGAGTTGTTTTCTTTAAAAACAATTTCCTTTTGTTTTTCCACCAAAACAATTTTATTTTTCAAACTAGTGTTTCCTTCACAAAGATCATTTAAACATTTAGACATAAGGAAACATTCTCATTTTCAAAATCTCATTTTCTTTTTCAATGCATGCAACCTTATTTCTAAATAAATCATTTTCCTTATGCATGCAATCAAATTTCTTTTCAAATTTTTATTATCTTTTCTTAACATGTCATATTTCTCAGTAATTGTTGGCAAAAAGATGTGAGCTCATCATATGACATATCATTTTCATCTACCTCGGATTCGTAGTTACCTCAAGGGGTTATCCCCTTGGACCATATAGCACACGTTGGAGGTGACGCTTCCAACGTCCGAATCGCTCCCCGCATATATAGATCCTTTTCGCCGAGGGAGGTGATGATGTTCCATGCTACAAAAGCCGAATCAACATTAGAAACCCTAGATAAATAATCATCATTTAGGGTTGACTTTAAAGCATGTAGGGCTTTTGCATTAGCCTCAAGATTCTTGCCATTTAATATAATCATTAGTGATGGCAAGGTAAACATGAATGCCTAGGGCCTTGAGGTATAAGGACATCTTAACCTTCCATATAGGGATGTTAAGAATGTCAAAGATGGGTGGTGACATGAAGTCCATGGTGTGTGTACAAATATGTGATTAGCCTAAAATGAGGATCTTTAACTCTAGGTTGTAAGACCCAATTCAGAGCACTTGGCTTTGATACCAATTGTAAGTTCACCTAGAGGGGGGGTGAATAGGTGATGGCTAATCTAATGGTCACTTAATGCTAAATAATGCGGAAGTAAAAACTATTATGACCTAAACAAAACTATTACACTAAACACCACGTAACACAAGAGTGTTGCCGAATTTCCCGTGAAGGGCACTGGACAAACTCCTCTAGATTCCCCTAGATAAGGGTTGAGGTGCCGTGTTGGCTCTCTTGGTTAAATACAAGTATTAGCAAACAACCCAAGCATATATATCAATTAAGCACAATATGAATATCAAGCATGTAAAGATAAACACAATAATAACAAGCAAGATATAGACAAGGAGATAGAGAGAGAGTGAGCAATCGCAAACACAAGAGATTTGTTTCGAGGTTCGAGCACCCTTGCTCTACATCCCCGCCTTCGACACACGAAGGATTTCCACTAAAATTGATCCCACCGGATCACTCGGTGCCATAACACCTACAACTCTCGGACTCCCTAGTCCGTACACACGCAAGTCCACCGGCTCGCCGAGGCCGCACCTCAAACAAAGAGTTCGCACCCGAACCCGAAACAACGAGTCCACATTAGGACCCGAAACAATGCGAACACACACGTCCGCCTCCTCAAAGGAACAAAGATGAACTTTGGTGATCACAACTCTTTATCACCTAAAATCCTCTCACAACAAAACCTATAGGAAGATATAGCAATGGATGGCTCAAGTGTTTGTGTGAGAAAACAAGGAAAGAGATGGTGGAGGAAAACTCAAAGAATCTCTTTAAAACACTCTTAATAAAAACTCCCCTTTTGATTGGAAGTATTAGCTCTCAATTTAGTGGAGAAAACTCTTTTAATAAAGTGAAAAAAACTGGCTCAAAGTCCACTAAAAATCTTGTTGAAAAACAATGCCCAAACCCCCAAATTTATATGGCTAGAAAAACTAGCCGTTGGAGGTCTGTCAGGCCTGTCGGTTGACCGCCCGGTCGACCGGCCAACGGTCATATTTCAGACCGTTGTACCATCGGTCGATCGGTCGGTCGACCGAGGCAAGGATACAGAGAGTAAACTCTCTGTCCGGTCGACCGCTCGGTCGGCCGGGGCCTTTCCAGAGAGCAGAGCTCTCTGGACGGTCGACCGGGTCGGTCGGCCGGCCCTCCTGCCAGAACTGGCGTGCACGTCCGTGCACGTCGGTCGACCGTGACGGTCGGCCGACTTCAAGCTGCGGTCGACCGTCCCGGTCGACCGGCTGATGCCAGGTCAGGGAACTAAAGGGATATAAAGCTAAGTCATTTTGGCTCAAATAAATTCCCATAAAATTACAGAAAGTCTACAAAAAAATAGTTTTACCAATATACTTTGATAAACAAACATGCTTGCATAAAATCAAGGCATGTTATAAAGATTTGGACTATTTTTGTAAGTTGAAAATATTGGCTCAAAACAAAACGGTATTTTTCCAAACTTGATTTTTCAAAACATCTCCAAATACAAAACAAGATATTTAAACAAGTTTGAAAGCATAGGGTGTATGGATATGATCCACTACACAAACAAGGTGAAATATCTATGTTTTTGACATTATGCACTAAACATGGTTTTGGTTAAAAACATGTAAACATTGAATACCAAAAATCAAAATAGTATTTTTCCAAAATGAAAATTCTTTTCTAAAACAAACTAAATCAAGAGTGTGTGTGTATATAAACTTGAGCAATCCATCAACTACTCTATCCTTTACATTTTATCTAAAAATAAAATCTTCTAAAACAAACCTAGACATAAGTCTTCATCTTCTTGAAGTCTTTACTTGAAGCCTTCTTGACTTGGTCCAAACACCGTGCTAACTCCAAAACTTGACTTCAAATCCTTTGTTGAAGCTATGCACCTACTAAGATCTTGATCATTAATCTGTTACTAATTAAATACAAGATCATTAGTAAACATAACTACATGAGTTGATCATCATCAAAACTAGAGTGATGGGCCTTCGGGCCAACAATATACTGGTTGATTTATAAGGGTACAGTTCATATCAGGATGTATGATGGGACATTGAGAGAGTCGAAGGAGGTAAAATATATTCCTGGTATGGTGAAGAACTTGATCTCCGTTGGAGTGTTGGAAGCAGAGTGCCTCAGAGAGACTCTTGGAGAAGGCGTTCTCAGATGTCTAGCAATTCGTTGGTTGTTCTGAAGGGCATTAGACGTAACAATGTGTACTACTTGATGTTGGCCTAAAGGCCCATCACTCTAGTTTTGATGATGATTAACTCATGTAGTTATAGTACTAATGATCTTGTGTTTAATAAGTTTCAGATATTTGATCAAGATCTTAGTCAGTGTTTAGCTTCTAAAAGATTCAAAGTGAAGTTTTGAAGCTAGTACGTGTTGATTTAAGAGCTCGCGCTTCAAAGATCACATCAAGTATTTAAGAGGAGTCCAGCTCTTTGGATCAAGTTTTGGACCAAGTCAAAATGGAGAAGAAGATTTTAAAGAGAAGATTTTCAAGACTTGAGTCTAGTTTGTAAGTATTTAATTTTGTTGTTAGATAAAATGTAAAGGATAGATCAGTTGTGGATTGCTCAAGCTCATACATACACACACACACAATTTATATGTATTTTCTTAGGATAATTTTGATTTTAGAAAATACCATTTTGGTTTTGATTTTCAAAGAAGATATCTTTATGTTTCATAAATAAAGTTCATCAAAACAAGTTTACATGTTTTATATATGTTTTGGATTTCATCCATACACATTGATGGTTCAAAATGTTTAGAAAAACTTATTTGATGATTCTATATCATGTGTTTGAGTTTCGTATTTATCAAAACTTTATTTAGAGCTTATTGTCAAAACATAAATATTTTATCTTATATGTGTATTGGATCATATTCATACACACTAAGCTTCAAAAGTGTTTAAAATATCTTGTTTTTGTATTTGAAGAAGTTTTTAAAAAAATTAAAAAATACGGATTTTGTTTAAGGCTAAAATTTTCACAAAAATGGTTCAAAACATTTGTGATATGTGTTGATTTTTTATCACACATATTTGTACTTCAAAGTATTTCAATGAACTGATTTTTATGGATTTTATGAGATTTTATAGGATGTTAAAAAAACTAAGTTTTAATCCCTTTAATATCACTGACTGGCATTCTGGCAGTTGACCGACCGATCGACCGAGCCAGAAGTTGGTCGACCGAGCGGTCGATCGAAGTGCACAGAACATGCACACAGCCTTGGCTTGAAGGCCGGTCGACCGATCCATAGAGTTTACTCTCTGGATCTGGCCCTGGTCGACCGAGCGGTCGACCAGCCAGAGAGCTTTGCTCTCTGGTTCTTGCCCTCGGTCGACCGACAGGTCAAGACATGGGTACCGTCAATGGGGGCAGTCAATCGGCAATCCCAACGGTCATAAATATGACCGTTGGCCGGTCGACTGGCCTGTCGACCGACAGGCCAATCTGGCCCCAACGGCTAGTTTTCTGTTGCCTCTATAAAAGGGACTTTTGGCCAGATTTTTAGGTAAGATTTTTAGGCTGTTTTCTAGAGCTCTTCTACAGAGTTTCTAAGCAAGTTTTTTAGAGCTTCAATTCCATATCAAAAGAGAGTTTATTAAGAGTTTTCTCATGTGCTTTAGAAAGAATTTCTTAGTTTTTCCTCCACAAATCTATCTTTTTTTCTCATACAAACTATAGCTTTCCATTGCTATACTTATCCTCTATGAATCATTTGTTGTGAGAATGTTTGTTGGTGATCAAGAGAAGAGATCACCACGTGTTTCATTTGTATTTGAGGTGTTGTAGAGGTTGAGGCCTCGGCGAGCTAGTGAGTTCGCATTGTGACGAGTGCTTATAGGAGCTCGGTGTAGCGATGTGGCCTTGGTTAGCTAGTGTGCTTGCGTGTATTGTTCTTGCGTGAACAAGTGAGGGACTTGTGAGTCCAAGAGTTCTAGTGTGAACTTATTGTAGGTGTTGCGACACCGGGTGATCTTGCAAGATCGTTATAGTGGAAATCCTTCATAGTTTTGAATGCGGGGACGTAGAGCAAGTGTGCTCGAATCTGGAAACAATTCTCCCGTGTTTGCGATTTCTCATCTCTCTTCACTGGTGTTTTGTATCTTGCTTATGCGTATTGTTCATTTCTCTTATATGCTTGATATATCTTGTGCCTAATTGAATATATATGCTTGGGCTGTTTGTTTGCTCACACTTGTATTCAACCAAGAGAGTCATAGTGGCACCCCAACTCTTAATCTCGAGAAATCTTGAGGAGATAGTTCAGAGCCCTTCACCGAAAATTCGGCTACACTCTTTGGTTATACTTTGTATGTTTGCATAATAATTTAGTTTGCACAATTAGTTTTAATTCCGTATTAGTTTTGCATTTGATTAGCTTGTTACCTATTCACCCCCCTCTAGGTGACTTACAATTGGTATCAGAGCTTGGTGCTCTTGATTTGGGTCTAACAACCTAGAGTTAAAGATCCTATTTTAGCTAATCACAATATTTACACACACACACATGGATTTCATGACACCTCCTATGCTTGACATTCTTAACATCCAAACTTGAAAAGTTAAGATGTCCATGTACCTAAAATCCTAGGTATTCATATTTATTTTGCCACTATTAAAGATTCTTATTGTTTAAATGGCAAACATTTTGAGGCTAACACAAAAGCCATTCATGCTTTAAAATCTACCCTAAATGACGAATATTTATCTAGAGTTGCTAACTTTGATTCGGCTTTTGTAGTATGGAACACCCTTATATCCCTTGGTAAACAAAAGCAATACTACATGGGATTGACTCGGATGATAGAAGTGCTACTTCCATATGTGCTACATGGTCCAAGGGGATGACCCCCTTGAGGTAAACTCTGAATCCAAGCTTGATGAAGATGTTGACATGTTATATGATGAGCTTACTTTATTTTGTCAATAACTTCTTGGAAATATGATTTGCTTAAAATGGAAAAATAAAAGATTGAAAAATGAAAATGATTCTATTTTAAAAGAAAAAGACTCTTTTAAAAATGAATTTGAAATTGTTTAAAAAAAATGAATGTTTGAAGAATAAAATTACTTTGGTGGAAAAAGAAAAGGAAGTTGTTTTTAAGGAAAAGACTCTTTGAAAAAGAAAATTATTTTAAAAGAAAAGAAAAAGATTTCTAAAAATAAAAATAATGTTGATCCTTGCCATGTTTCTTATACCAATAATGTTGCACCTCCTATTGATAAAAATGAGACTCATGTTTTGAAAAAGAAAATTGATTGTTTGGGCTCCACTTTGAGCCAATGTGTATTTGATCACTCCAAATTGGAATCTATATTTTGCAAGAAATAAGTTTCACACATGCATGCACATACCCAATGCCATACACATGCACACCATGATCACATTCACACCGCACATATGTATGCTAATGTGTACACATATACACATTGTGGCCGAAAAGGCCATCTTGCAAGATTTTGCTTTGATAGATTAAATTCTATAAATTTTGCAAATAAAATATTTGGGTTCCCTATAATACTAACCCTCATGGACCCAAAAAGATATGGGTACCAAAGTCCCCACCTCTTATATTTGATATAGGTGTGGGCTCTCATAAAATGTGAGAGGGTTGGTGCCTTTGTGGTGGATGCATGTGAAGTAGATGGACAAACCCTATTGAT
This sequence comes from Agave tequilana, assembly GCA_038442645.1. Taxonomy (NCBI): domain Eukaryota; kingdom Viridiplantae; phylum Streptophyta; class Magnoliopsida; order Asparagales; family Asparagaceae; genus Agave; species Agave tequilana. The sequence continues at coordinate 22,690 of JAVJIF010033601.1, forward strand.
GCATCGCTATCAAGAAAGTTTGGTGGGAGGACCACCATTGTTTGAAGATATAGACATAGTTCATATGGTTTGTAATTATCTCTAACTCTCATTTTGTTTACATGCTTTCTCATTATTAATTTTTAGCATGTTGTGATTTTAATGCTCATTATGTTAAATGCAATGCTCATTAGGCTTATGTTAACATATATAATATTTGAGATACATCCATATTTATATGAATTCATATTTTTGTGTTCTCACTATATTTTAGCTATTGTGCATATCCTAGTTTTAAAATCACTTGCATTTACCCTAATGATCTTAAATTTTTGTGCTTTATGTGTTGATTACATGTTTAAATGTAGTTTTCATTTAAACTTGTGTTTATACTTGTACAGTTAGTGAGATATACTTGACTCTTTTGTTTAGGTGCCTTAATGCTCATGTATACTCATTAGATGTATTTGTATAATTAGTTTGATGATTCTTGTATTTTTACTTATTTTTTCTATTTTGTACATGTTCTTTATTTGCTTCATGTATATGTTAATTTTGTCGAAAATTATAAATATATATATATCTATCCTAGAGTCACTTGCCTTCATGCAATATTCTTTGTGGACTCATCTATATTTGAATATGTACGTATACTTTAGTTTCGACAAAACATACATATACCTTGAAACTCATTTAGTTTTTTTTTATAAAAGAATTTCCTGTTTTATTTTGATCATTATCGATTTATTTCATGAATTTGTTGTTCACATGATTCTTGTACACTCACCTTATGTTTACTTATGACTTTATTTTCATGAGCACAATTTTGAGTTTTATAGACATGAGTTACAACTCTTGTGTGATATACATGTTTCATGAGATATATAATTTGGGTTTCATATTTTTAAAAGATTTTTAAGTTGTTTTTCAAAAATTATTTTAAACTAGTTATTTATTCTTCAATTGGTAGTATTTCAATTATGCTAATATTTTCAAATCCTATTTTTGAAAACTTCTGCCATTAAAGGGCGGATAGTTGGGCATTCATGCCTTGTATCCCCTTATTGAAATCTTTCAAACATGCGCATGAGAGGGTGGTAGGTATGAGTTATACATATGATTTTCATGATCTATTCATTTCGGATGTTCATATTTTGGTTTCTATATATGTATGCATCAAATTTTAAATGATATTTCTATTTTCATACATACATATATATGATTTAGATTGTGCTTATTTTATAATGCTACATATTTTTTTAAACACAAATTATGTTTATGCTAAGTTTAATTTAATTCTAAATTTTTATTGGTATCTCTACAAACATATGCATTAATTTCAATAGGTATTTATTTGGTATCAAAATATATTTCATGTTTTACCTCAATTGGTATCAAAAACTTACAAATTACTTACAATTAATTATAATTGTTATCAAAATTTACAATTGGTATCAAAATTTACTATTGATATGAAAATCTATTTTATTGACTTCAAGAAATTTCAAAATTTTGTTTTAAGTATTATAAAAAATTTTAAATTTATTGATACTTATTGCCTATGTGCAAGGAGAACTTAACATCTCCTCTATATATAAATTCATGTTGAGCGTATCTCACATTGAGGAGCTTGACCTCTCTTCTTTACGTGATATACATGTGTAGGGGAGCTTAACATCTCTGCTTATATATTATATATTATGCTTTATGTGGGTTAGGGTCTAGTCATCCCTTTCTCCATATAATACATGTATGCAGGGAGAGTTAACTTAACGTCTCTCCTTTTTATGAATGTATATCACATATACATCTTTATTGTATGATTATCTTCACCCCTTTGTTGATGAATTGACAAAAAGAGGAGAAGAATTTAGCGAGTTTATATATGCATGCTTATTATTATTTATACATATATATTTATTTAGTTTATGATCTTTTATGAATATCCTTATTGTTTATGCTATGCATGAGTTAAGGGGGAGCTTTTATAAAGCTTATCTTTAATTCATGCATATATAACTCCATGAGTTTTGTCATCATCAAAAGGGGGAGATTGTTGGCCCAAAGGCCTATCACTCTAGTTTTGATGATGATTAACTCATGTAGTTATAGTACTAATGATCTTGTGTTTAATAAGTTTCAGATATTTGATCAAGATCTTAGTCAGTGTTTAGCTTTAACAAAAAATTCAAAGTCAAGTTTTGAAGCTAGCACGTGTTAATTCAAGAGCTTGCGCTTCAAAGACCGCATCAAGTACTCAAGAGGAGTCTAACTCTTTGGATCAAGGTTTGGAGCAAGTCAAGATGGAGAAGAAGATTTTCAAGACTTGAGTCTAGTTTGTAAGTGTTAAGATTTTGTTGTTAGATAAAATGTAAAGGATAGATTAGTTGTAGATTGCTCAAGCTCATATACGCACACACACAATTTATATGTGTTTTCTTAGGATAATTTTAATTTTAGAAAATACCGTTTTGGTTTTGAGTTTCAAAGAAGATATCTTTATGTTTCATGAATAGAGTTCATCAAACAAGTTTACATGTTTTATATGTGTTTTGAATTTCATCCATACACTTTGATGGTTTAAATGTTTAGAAAACTTATTTGATGATTCTATATCATGTGTTTGAGTTTTGTATTTATCAAAACTTTATTTAGAGCTTATTGTCAAAAACATAGATATTTCATCTTACATGTGTATTGGATCATATTTATACACATTAAGCTTCAAAAGTGTTTAAAATATCCTGTTTTTATATTTGAAGAAGTTTAAAAAAAATTATTTTTCAAATTGAAGATTGATTTTTAAAATACGGGTTTTTGTTTTAAGGCTAAAATTTTATATCATGAAAATAGTTCAAAAAAATTCGTAATATGTGTTGATTTTTGATCACATATATTTGTACTTTAAAGTATTTCAATGAACTAATTTTTGTGAATTTTATGTGATTTTATAGAAAGTTAAAGACTAAGTTTTAATCCCTTTTGTTGGCCCAAAGGCTCTTCACTCTAGTTTTGATGATAATTCTCATGTAGTTATAGTACTAATGATCTTGTATTTAATTAGTCTCAGATATGTGATCAAGATCGTAGTAGGTGTTTAGCTTCAACAAAGAATTTCAAGTCAAGTTTTGGAGTTAGCACGTGTTGATTCAAGAGCTTGTGCACCAAGACCACATCAAGTACTCAAGAGGAGTCTAGCTCATTGATCATGGTTTGGACCAAGTCAAGAAGAAGAAGAAGACCTTCAAGAGAAGACTTGTGTCTAGGTTTATTTTTAACAAGATTTTATTTTTAGATAAAATGTAAAGGATAGATTCGTTGGTGGATTGCTCAAGTACTTATACACACACGCAAGATTTACATGTGTTTTCATAAAAGATTTTTAGTTCTAAAAAAAATACCTGTTTGATTTTGAAATTCAAATATACATGTGTTTTACCAAAATCATTTATAGTACTTATTGTCAAAAACATAGATATTTCATCATATATGTGTAGTGGATCATATCCATACACACTAAGCTTCAAAAGTGTTTAAAATATCTTGTTTTTGTCTTTGGAGAAGTTTTGAAAAAATCAATTGGAAAAATTCAGATTTTATTTAAAGCCAAAATTTTCATAGCACAAAAATAGTTCAAAATGTTTGTAACATGTTTTGATTTTTACTCAAACATGTTTGTATATCAAAGTATAATACTGACTTATTTTTGTAGATTTTTAGAGAATTTATGGGATTTTATTGAAGGAAAAAGACCAAGTTTTAAATCCCAAAAATTGCTGTTTCTGGGCTTTTGTCGGTCGACCGGACGATCGACCGAGACAGAGGTCCGTCGACCGGGCGTGCACAAAACGTGCATGGCTTGTTTGGCTGGAGGGCGATCGACTGACCCGGTTGACCGCCAGAGAGTTCTGCTCTCTGGAAATGGCCCCGGTCGACCGGGCGATCGATTGGCAGAGAGCTCTGCTTTCTGTATCCAGGCCACGGTCGACCTGTGGCACAACAGTCGGAAATCCGACCGTTGGCGGTCGACCGACCGGTCGTCCGACAGCAGTCTGAACTACTGAGTTGGCCTCCAATGGGCAGATTTTGGATGCCTATAAAAGAGGCTTCTCTTGAGCTGTTTTAAAAAAAGATTTTTGGAGAGTTTCAAAGCCAGTTTTCCTATCTATTATAGAGGTTTTCTCTACATGCTTTAGTGCCAATACTTTCATATCATGAGGAGAGTTTTTCAAAAGTGTTTTGAAAAGAGATTTCTTGAGTTTTTCACCACAAATCAATCCTTATTTTTCTCACACACACTTGAGCTATCCATTGCTATATCAATCCTATAAGGATCTTTGTTGTGAGAGAATTTTAGGTGATCAAAGTGTTGTGATCACCAAAGTGTTCTACATTGTACTTTGAGGAGGCGGACTTGCAGGTTCGCGGTATTCGAGTTCTAGTGAGAGCTCGGTGTAGAGGTACGGCCTCGGCAAGCTTGCGTGTGTTTGTTCTTGTGGGAACAGTGAGGGACTAGTGAGTCCAAGAGTTCTAGTGTGAACTCCTTGTAGGTGGTGTTGCGACACCGAGTGATCTGGTGAGATCGATTCTAGTGGAAATCCTTCATAGTGTTGAAGGCGGGGACGTAGAGCAAGGGTGCTCGAACCTCGAAACAAATCTCCCGTGTTTGCGATTGCTCTATCTATCTCTCATTTGTGTTTATATCTTGCTTATGCTTATTACTCATATCTCTTATATGCTTGATATATTGTGTGCTTAATTGTTATATGCTTGGGATTGTTTGTTCACACTTGTATTCAACCAAGAGAGCCATAGCTGCACCTTAACTCTTA
>JAVJIF010033601.1:32500-181275 GCA_038442645.1 Agave tequilana
TGTTTTAAAAAAGATTTTTGGAGAGTTTCGAAGCCAGTTTTTCCTATCTATTGTAGAGTTTTTCTCGACATGCTTTAGTGCCAATACTTCCATATCATGAGGAGAGTTTTTTTAAGAGTGTTTTGAAAAAGATTTCTTGAGTTTTTCACCACAAATCATCCTTATTTTTCTCACCACACTTGAGCTATCCATTGCTATATCAATCCTATAGGGATCTTTGTTGTGAGAGGATTTTAGGTGATCAAAGTGTTATGATCACCAAAGTGTTCTACATTGTACTTTGAGGAGGCGGACTTGCGGGTTCGCGGTGTTTCGAGTTCTAGTGAGAGCTCGTGTAGAGGTGCGGCCTCGACAAGCTTGCGTGCTTGCGTGTGTTTGTTCCTGCGGAACAAGTGAGGGACTAGTGAGTCCAAGAGTTCTAGTGTGAACTTCTTGTAGGTGTTGCGGTGCCGAGTGATCCGGTAGGATCGATTCTAGTGGAAATCCTTCATAGTATTGAAAGCGGGGACGTAGAGCAAGGGTGCTCGAACCTCGAAACAAATCTCCCGTGTTTGCGATTGCTCTCTCTATCTCTCACTTGTATTTATATCTTGCTTATGCTTATTACTCAAATCTCTTATATGCTTGATATATTAGGTGCTTAATTGTTATATGCTTGGATTGTTTGCTCACACTTATTGATCGGGGTATGAAGTAGCACTCAAAATGTGTATTTATGAAATCAAATGAAAAGCTCGTATGTGCTTAGTATACCCTCGATACTTCCGTTATAGCATTGGCTCAACGGGTCGTATCCACAGGGAAGGAGGCGATAGAAGCATTAACAGTTTCTATTCCCGTTTATGTTAACAATTCTTCTTTGTTAAAAGAATGAAAAGAATGAAAAAGAAAAGAAAAGGAAATCCAGAATGGGTAGGTGAGGAGAGCGATGAAAACGGCGATGTGAAAACAAAATAGAAAAGAGTTGAAAACAAATAAAGAAAGAAGATGGAACAAAGTAGAACTAAGAAGGCGATGAAAACAACGATGGAAAAATGAGAAAAGAATTTCTTGAAAGATTTCTAAAACAAGCTAAAAGAAAACTCATGGCTACTAACTACTAAGTACTCCACTAACCATGCTAACCTCTTCGAGATAGTTGCCTCACATTTTGATCCTTGGCCATCACAATCCTTATCTTCAAGAAGCAATACAAAGCATGGCTCACCGATGGTTCTTCACATTCACAACATTGCAACAAGAACAAGCTAATACAAGCATCAACTCATCAACAACTAAAAGAAAGCATGAAATAAAAGAGCATGAAATAAAAGAGAGTTAGCTTGGTTAGTAAGTTAGCAAGTTAGCAAGTTAGATGTTAGAACCCATCATCTTTGGCCATCAATGGCTCTTGCAAGAACAAGGCCTTGTAGAGGCAACCCGATTCATGTGGATTATCAAGTAAGTGGTTAGATAGGTTAGTGGTTAGTAGTTAGATTGCCAAGAGAAGAAAAACTAGCAAGAAAACATCATGTAGAAGGAGAAGGAGATTACATTGGAAGAGAAAGGAGGCATCTTTACATAGAGTGTCACTCTCTATTACATCAATCCCTCACTATATCTCTATCTAGAAATCACTCAGCCCTACTACAATGATCTAAGAAAAAGAATGAAAAATACAAGAAGAAAGAAGAACACTCACCTACACTAAAATCTGGATCTACTCCTAAAAACGCAGTCTGCCCTCGCTCTTGGCCTCTGCAGGGCTATTTATAGGGCTCAGAAGAATCCAGAAGAAGAGACGGGGCCACGCGTCGAAAATCGACGCGTGGCTCCCTAGGATTGCCGCGCCTTTGCCGCGTTTTGCGGCAATTCCAGAGAATTAATTCTCTGGATTTCTTCCACGCGTTCGTCTGGCTTCTAGCTGCTTCCAGGTATATCCTTTTCTGGTACTTTCGCCCGAATATTCGTCTGACAGCTCAGGAGTCTAGGTACAATGCATGTTCTAGAAAATCCTTTGCTTGGCCTCCAAGTAATTGCGGGATTAATTAGCATAATTGAGCTGAATTAGCCTCTTATTCCATCTTTTCCCTTGGACTTTGGATTTACCTGCAATTAAGACCAAAACACGATTTAGACGACTATTTATTCATAAAACTGTGAGAAATGCGATATAATAATGCAGAATTTGTAGACTAATCACACCCCACACTTATTCTTTTGCTCGTCCCGAGCAAAACAAAGAAAGAAAAACTATACTACAAATTTTATTACACCACTTTCGCAGGTGACGCGATTGCACTGAGCGTGTGCAACAAGCCGTTAAACCTCTAGGTTACCCTAGAGGAGGAGTGTTGTCTCCTGAGGGTTTTCAGCGGATTGCACCCACAAAATCCATAAAGAAAGAAGACAAATGTTAGTGTTTTGAAAATTCATTTTGAAAGAGAGACATGTTTTCGAACTATTTTTGCAAAAATATAAGTGATCTAAGGTCATAAGTCCACCTATAATTATTCTTCCTTAAACTTAGTCTCCATGCAAGATCTTGTCTTCAATTAAGGTAAGAATTCAAATTGGATTGAATATTTTATCTTTCATAAAACCTAGATAGTATGCACACCGTGACAGTGAAGATTTCTGGGATTTCAACTGTAACCATCAAGCCATTTATTTATATATATTTATATTTCTTTTTTTTTTATTCTTCCCTTAGTTTAGGCTTTCTAGTTCACCCTTGTAACGAGCCTATAACCGATGACTCCCAAACCAGTCGGTCTTAGGGCACCAGATGAGAAAACATCCCTCAGGTTTAAGGACTCGGGTGAAAAAGGCCACAAAACTAAAGGGGATTATTTATTTCCTTTACCACCGTTAGGCGTGAATAATTGTTTCTTGAGGTACAATTATCCAGCTTAATAAGTGATGTTTTATATATATATATTTTCTTTTTCTTTATATATATTTTTTTATATATGGCATTTTAGGTCTTTGTTTCCAGCCCAAAAATGTGTAAGTGTGAAGTGCTTACTATCTAAGGCAAAAAATTCAAGATAAAAATATCTCCCCAATTTTACTTACTTAGCCTATAATTTCAAACAAGATCTATTATTTCAACTAGGTTTAAGATGTCATATTTAAGGCTTTCTTAATTCCTAAGATACATCTTAATTTCTTAAAAATAGATCAAAACTTTGTCTCTTATTTCAAAAAATTTTTTTATTTCTAAAAGAAGTGTAAAGAAAGAAAATCTAAAAACTCTAAAAGAAGTGTAAAAGAAAGAAAATCTAAAAACTCTATATTAGTAACCCTCCCCCACACTTATTTCATGCATTGTCCTCAATGCATCATGATGTATGTATGCATGAAACAAATAGAGAGAGAAGGAAAAATTACCTTAAGGTGGTGGTTCCGGTGGTGGTCGGATTGGTCCACGAAACATGGTCCAATCAACTTTGCTTTGGTTTTGAGGAACCCACCATAGACCTCCATGATACAACCCACTAGAATGATGCATGCATGTGTGAATTTTATTAACAATGTTACCCCATTTAATTTCCAAATTTTCAAAATAATTTCAGAGTCAAATTTATCAAGATCCTTGTCCCAGAATGGAGTATGAAAAGATGGAATGATTGATTTAGACTTGGGAAATATGGGAACTAATACCAACTCAGAAAAATGACTTAAGTCAAGTAAAGGTTCAGGAGTCGAGATCGGTCAGGAAGTGGGTCCAAATCAAAAAGATAAAGCTCAGGTCCACATTCATTTTCCCATGATAGAATGTGACTTTCTAAGAGTGGTGATTTAAGTTCAGGAATGACAGGTATGGGAATCAAAACTGACTCTAAAATGTTGCTCAAATTTGGTAACAAAACAGGAGTCAATAGTGATTCGGGAATTTGAACAAGATCACAAATTAGAGAATCAAAGTCACATTCCTCATTTAGTTCAATTCCACAAAAATGAGAACTTACCAATTTATCAAATGGACTTTTAAAAGTATGAAATTGGTCAAGTTCAATATGATCATTATGAATGATTGGTGATTCAATTTCATAATGGATGGGTACAGGATTCAATAATGACTCAGGAAATGAAGTGAAATCAGGTGAAGACACTGGAGTCATAATTGAATCAGGAAGTAGAATTGAATCATCAAGTGGAAGTTTAGGATCATTTTCATGCTCAAGTTCAATTTCAGGAAAAGGATAACTTGCCAAAATGTCAATGGAATCTGAAGTCTGGACAAGTTCAGGTGGGTGTGCTGAAATTGAATCTTGATTTCCAAAACAACATGACTCTTTGGCTCGGACAGAATGGTTAGTGACTTAGAAATAGGATGAAAATGAAGAGTTTGGATCATCAAATCTATGTCACGGTTACGATCATTTTGAGCCTGAGTCATGATTTCAAGCATCTTTTTCTGGCTGATTGGTTCATTATTTGTTGAAGAGATGCAGTGTTGTTTTGGAATTGGTGGCAAAATTGTGAGTCCATCAGATTTTGTGATTTTTGTTTGGACTCACGCATACTCATTTCCAAAATTGATGGTCTTCTATTTTGGACTAGTGGAACTGAGTATGAATCTTGAAAATGTTGTGGAATTGGAGAGGCCCTCATTTTCTGAATTTGTTGCTCGGCCTCTTGTAGATTGGCTTCTATACTCCTTTGTAACTTATATTTTTCTTCAATGGGAGGTCCAGAAAAAGGAGTATATGAAGCGGAATTGGGGAATGAATATTGTGGATAATGTGAATATGATGGACAAGGTGGACATGGGGGACAAGGAGGTTGATAATTAAACTCGGGGACTTGAATCCCTAATTACTCTGTGACGAGTTGAAATTATTTTGAAAATTATAGTTATTAGAATGTGGGTATGGGTTGTATTGATTCGGATAAGGCCAACCCGGTGTATGTGGTTGGTGCATATTGTAAAACGCCGGGTTGGAATTATCCGAATAAAATGGAGTTGGTGTGAAATATGGATTCATGTTTGGATTGAAAGAATTGTTATTGTTGAATGCCATTTCACACAAAAAATCACAAAAAAGAAAGAATCAAACAACAAACAAAAAGAAAAGAAAAATCAAAACCAAGCCAAGAGGAGGGTTGACCTAGACCTAGGCGAAATGTCCCTAGGGGCCAACGTCTATTCAAATTTATTAGGGCTTGGGTTGTGTGAGTGGGGAGATGATTTTTGGGCTAAGGAAGGGTGATTAAATCCCACCTTATCTTGTTTGGGTTATGCCCTTAAGTTCAATTTGTGCAAGTGTGCAATATAGACAAGAATATAACACAAAGCGATAAATCACCCACGTGTTTGTCCTATACTATATGCAATGCCATATGTACATCTCCATCCAAATCACAACAATCAGAACAAAATACAGATATTGGAATTGAATTGACAAGTGCCTAAATGCAAATGTCTAAACCGTTTTTAAAGGCGTCCAAATACCGTATTTTAGTTCTTTTATTTTTTGTGGTGTGTAGGCAATCAAAGCAAGAAAGATAGCAGCAGAAATCAACTAGCTATTACAAGATACACATCCCAGAACAAACAATATACAGAATTATTGCACAATGGCCGCGGTGGCGCGACAAAAATCGCGATTTCGCGGCTTTCCTTCCAAATCTGGGGTCCTGCTTTCTAGAGCAGGGAAGGCAAAGCTAGGTTATTTTCTGCAATGTTAAGCACCTGAAAATATTGCCCTGCACACCAAAACAGAGAAGACAAATGTTAACAAAAACGTGACATCAAAACCATTCCCTTCCCCGGCAACGACGCCAAAAATTTGATCGGGGTATGAAGTAGCACTCAAAATGTGTATTTATGAAATCAAATGAAAAGCTCGTATGTGCTTAGTATACCCTTGATACTTCCATTATAGCATTGGCTCAACGGGTCGTATCCACAGGGAAGGGAGGCGATAGAAGCATTAACAGTTTCTATTCCCGTTTATGTTAACAATTCTTCTTTGTTAAAAGAATGAAAAAGAATGAAAAAGAAAAGAAAAGGAAATCCAGAATGTGGTAGGTGAGGAGAGCGATGAAAACGGCGATGTGAAAACAAAATAGAAAAGAGTTGAAAACAAATAAAGAAAGAAGATGGAACAAAGTAGAACTAAGAAGGCGATGAAAACAACGATGGAAAAATGAGAAAAGAATTTCTGAAAGATTTAAAACAAGCTAAAAGAAAACTCATGGCTACTAACTACTAAGTACTCCACTAACCATGCTAACCTCTTCGAGATAGTTGCCTCACATTTTGATCCTTGGCCATCACAATCCTTATCTTCAAGAAGCAATACAAAGCATGGCTCACCGATGGTTCTTCACATTCACAACATTGCAACAAGAACAAGCTAATACAAGCATCAACTCATCAACAACTAAAGAAAGCATGAAATAAAAGAGCATGAAATAAAAGAGAGTTAGCTTGGTTAGCAAGTTAGCAAGTTAGATGTTAGAACCCATCATCTTTGGCCATCAATGGCTCTTGCAAGAACAAGGCCTTGTAGAGGCAACCCGATTCATGTGGATTATCAAGTAAGTGGTTAGATAGGTTAGTGGTTAGTAGTTAGATTGCCATGAGAAGAAAAACTAGCAAGAAAACATCATGTAGAAGGAGAAGGAGATTATATTGGAGAGAAAGGAGGCATCTTTACATAGAGTGTCACTCTCTATTACATCAATCCCTCACTATATCTCTCTCTAGAAATCACTCAGCCCTACTACAATGATCTAAGAAAAAGAAATGAAAAATACAAGAAGAAAGAAGAACACTCACCTACACTAAAATCTGGATCTACTCCTAAAAACGCAATCTGCCCTCACTCTTGGCCTCTGCAGGGCTATTTATAGGGCTCAGAAGAATCCAGAAGAAGAGACGGGGCCACGCGTCGAAAATCGACGCGTGGCTCCCTAGGATTGCCGCGCCTTTTCCGCGTTTTGCGGTAATTCTAGAGAATTAATTCTCTGGATTTCTTCCACGCGTTCGTCTGGCTTCTAGCTGCTTCCAGGTATATCCTATTTCTGGTACTTTCGCCCGAATATTCGTCTGACAGCTCAGGAGTCTAGGTACAATGCATGTTCTAGAAAATCCTTTGCTTGGCCTCCAAGTAATTGCGGGATTAATTAGCATAAATTGAGCTGAATTAGCCTCTTATTCCATCTTTGCCCTTGGACTTTGGATTTACCTGCAATTAAGACCAAAACACGATTTAGACGACTATTTATTCATAAAAACTGTGAGAAATGCGATATAATAATGCAGAATTTGTAGACTAATCACTTATATTCAACCAAGAGAGCCATAGCGGTGCCTCAACTCTTATCTAGAGGAATCTTAAGGAGATAGTTCAGAGCCCTTCACAAGGAATTCGGCTACACTCTTAGGTTATACCTTGTGTGTTTAGCTTAAAAAATTTTTGTTTGTATAAATAGTTTTTAATTCTGCATTTATTTACCATTAGATTAGCTAGTCACCTATTCACCCCCTCTAGGTGATTACACCTTTAATATCCCTGACCTGGCCTTCTGGTGGTCGACTGACCGGTCGACCGAGCTAGAAGTCAGTCGACTGAGCGGTCGATGTGCACAGAACGTGCACACAACCTTGGTTTAAGGGCCGGTCGACCGGGCGGTCGACTGACCCAGAGAGTTTACTCTCTGGATCTGGCCCAGTCGACCGGCTAGAGAGCTTTACTCTCTGGTTCTTGCCTCAGTCGACCGACCAGTCGACCGACAGGTCAAGACCTAGGTGCGGTCGATCAGGCGGTCGACCGGCAACCCCAACAATCATAAATATGACTGCTGGACGGTCGACCGACCGATCGACTTACAGGCCAATCAGGCCCCAATGGCTAGTTTTCTGTTGCCTCTATAAAAGGGACTTTTCGCCAGATTTTAGGGTAAGATTTTTAGGCTATTTTCTAGAGCTCTTCTACAGAGTTTCTAAGCAAGTTGTTTTAAAGCTTCAATTCCATATCAAAAGTGAGTTTACCAAGAGTTTTCTCTTGTGTTTTAAAAAAGATTTCTTGAGTTTTTCCTCCACAAATCCATCTTACTTTCTCACACAAACTTGAGTTTTCTATTACTACGCTTATCCTATAGGGATCATTTATTGTGAGAGTGTTTGTTGGTGATCAAGAGAAGAGATCACAACGTGTTCCAATTTATATTGAGGTGTTGTAGAGGTTGAGACTTCAGCGAGCTAGTGAGTTTGCATTGTGACGAGTTCTTGTGGGAGCTCGGTGTAGCGGTGCAGCCTCGGCAAGCTAGTGTGCTTGCATGTATTGTTCTTGCAGGAACAAGTGAAGGACTTGTGAGCCCAAGAGTTCTAGTATGAACTCGTTGTAGGTGTTACGGCACCGGGTAATCTTGCGGGATCGTTATAGTGGAAATCCTTCATATTGTTGAAGGCGGGGACGTATAGCAAGTGTGCTCAACCTAATTCTCTCGTGTTCGGATTGCTCATATCTCTCTCTTACTTGTGTTTTATATCTTGCTTATGCTTATTATTCATATCTCTTATATGCTTGATATATCTTGTGCTTAATTGAATATATATACTTGGGTTGTTTGCTTGCTCAAACTTCTATTCAATCGAGAGAGTCATAGTGGTCACCTCAACTCTTAATTTAGAGGAATCTTGAGGAGATAGTCTAGTGCCCTTCACCGGAAATTTGGCTACACTCATTGATTATACTTTGCGCGTTTGCATAATAGTTTTAGTTTGTACAATTAGTTTTAATTCCGCATTAGTTTTGCATTTGGTTAACTTGTCACCTATTCATCCCCACTAGGTGACCTACACTTAATGGGTAGTACAATTACTAGATTGAGGTCTTCAGGACAGTTGGATGACGATTCTACCAGATTGTTATGCTCCGCTTCACAGAATACGTGAAAACAGAGCCGTGACGAGAGTCGGCGACGTATATACGCGAGGAAAATACCCCAGATATATATGCTAAGCTTAAAGTAACATGAACAAGTTATAAAAATCTACTATCATAAATCAATATCACTGCAATACTACATATAGATGTCCACACATGATATCATATGAATAAGGAATGGAATGACAACTGAAAGCGATAAATATAAAGATTAAGGAATCAACAGAGATAAAATGTTAAGAAAGAGTACCGGTAATCAAATAGAGAAAACTCTAGGTTCCTCAAGATGCTTGTGATCATGTCCAATTACCTGATCAACAATAAATAGCCACAGATCTGGATATGCAAATTCAGGGAATCAGAACTCCTATTTAATGTGTAAGAATAAAAAGGAAGGTGCACGTTGATTTGAATTTTTCCCTGCACACAAAATAAAGAATTTTAGATTTAGAACAAGATGTGCAAGGTGCTCAATTCTAATCCGCGGTAGCAATGGCTATGCGGGTCGTGATCCTCAGGGAGGGACTAGCGATGGAAGCGTTTAAGTAAGTTATCTCTTTTTTTATTTTTATTATTTACAATGGTATTTACAATGAGTTGGGAAAGAATTTGGAAAGATGTGGAAGATGTGGTGATCTACACTAAAGAGATAAAAGAAAGAAAATTAAACACATACCTACCTCTTCTGCCCTACTTACCTTTGCTCTGTTGCAACGACTTACCTTGTCTTGGAAGGCGATCAAGTATGGCGTATAGGATCTTCCGCCTTCGCGATCTACACTATGAAAAGAAAAGACAAACTAAAGAGAAGGCTTGTTCATCTCCATAGGCCATCAAGGGCACTTCTTCGGCTAGGCAGTCTCGAAGCGATCGGATCTCATGGTATGCAAGTCATCAGAGAGAGAAACAACACAACGAGAATAGAAGATAGAAACAAGGATAAAACATGAATAAAAGAAACAAAACAAGAATAGAAATAAGGACAAACTTTGAGCAGATTTTATTAACAATGGAGGAAAAGTAAGACTTATACCGATGTCACCTCAGTACAAGTATGAACTCCTTCCTCCATGAAAGCATCCTCTTCTCTCAGTTATAAAAATTACAAAAGAAAACGAAAATAAAACCTAACCTAAATTATAAGTTAGCCTAAAAACCCTAGCTTTTAGCTCTGTATTTTCTGTGTGCCCTTTCTGTTGCGTCTGCAGGGGTATTTATAGGTGCAGAAGGAAGTAGAGTCCAGATCGAACTCCTCTACGAAAACTCGTACCCTGGCTTATCCAAACTGCTGCGAAAACGCGGCTTGGGCCGCGTTTTCGCAGCACTAGCTTGTCTGCTGGCCACGCGTTTTCGCGCGTGGCCTCCTTTGGTCCGTCCATCCGGGCGTAGTCTTCTGGAAGCTGCATCCTGACTCTTTATTTGTGGATTTCGGGATAACTTAGGAAGCAAGTTACCTAGATCCCAAATCTTTTATCAACGAATTTATTATCCTTCTTTGGCTTTTATCCTCATCCTACAAGTATTTAGAGTTGAATAGAAGTCTATCCTTCCCTCTTCTTTGGTATTTGTAACAATTTCCTTAGTAATTGCAATTTTGACAATTGTTAATTGCAACTTTTACATTAGGCTTTAAACATGGGCTTTTGGGCTTCTTTTGAGGCTTTATTCCTTTATTTTTATTTCTCAAGGCCTGCACACAATAAATAATAAAAGTTAATTGTTGATTGAGGCAAAACCTGCACACAAAATACGAGATTATAGAACTTAAGAAAGGAAATGTGCAAGTGCTCAATTCTTCCGCTATAGCAAGTGGCTATGCGGGTCGTGATCCACAAGGAGGGTTTGCGATGGAAGCTTTACGGTTCTTTATTGAAATCGTTATGAAAATAAGCGAAAGTTCTTCTCTGTTTTAAAGTTATAAAAATGAAAAAGAAAGTTATAGTTAGAGTTAAGAAGAAAGTGAAAGATGAAGAAGGTGGAAAATTAGAAAACCATAAAAGCGACTATGTACAAATGGAGTGAGTGTAGAAGAAAGAGTTGGAAGAGGTGATGATTTAATTTACAGAAATGAAAGAAAGGAAAGAAAAGGAAGGAATACTTACCTAGGTTGAGTGATGACTTACTTGAAAACCGTTGCATGTTCTACCTTTGCTTCGAAGGCGTTCAATGCATAGATCATAAGCTCGAGCTCAGTCCCCGTGCACATTATATCGTCAAGCCTAGCAAGAACGAAGTGATGCGGATCTTGGAAGAGGAGAACGTCTTCATGAACTATTGCTGGCTCTCACATAGCTTAGTTATACTTGCTTTGGAATTCACTTGTACACTCAACAACAACAACCAAGGTATAGTAGAAGAGGAAGACGAAACAAAAGAAAATACAAACATAAAAAGAACTTTTACCTTTATTAATTGCAGAGACAATGGAAGAAAGGAGGAGGGTATATTGTCGGTGTCACTCTCAACATCAGCCTCTCTCTCTTACTTACATGAATCTTCTTCTACCCTAAGTACATACAAATTACATAACAAGAGAAGAAAAACCTAAACTACAAAGAATTAAAATTAGGCTAAATCCTAATCTGCATTGGCGTCCCATTTTCAGCGCAAGTACAGGCCTTTTATAGGCAAAACCCTAACCACCATGATCCCGGGGAGGTCGGGGGAGCAAACGCTCCCCCTAACTCCCCAACAAAGCCGCGGAAACGCGGCCCAAGCCGCGTTTCCGTGGCCAGGGTGTGGCCAGGTGGCCACACCCTGTTGGTGGGTCTCCCCGGTTTCTCCCTCTGACTTTATCTGGAGTTGGTTTTGCAGTTTGGCTCCGAGATTTTGAAGAAATGGCCTTGGATTCTTGGCTTTAACCGATCGATCCTGAGAGGATTCTTCTCAACCGGTTTCAACCTCTTGATTTTGCCCTGATTTTGTGTGTGCGAATTAATTCTGATTTAATTCAGAATTCTGGTGGGCTTTTGGGCTCATTTCTCTTCATCTCCTTAAAGATTGGGCCTGCAAATAAATTAAACAAATAATTAGGACAATGTAGGCTTTTATTCTAAAATAAGTATGGAAATGTGACATTAAATATGTAACATTAGCAACCAATCACACCCCATACCTATCTTTTACTCGTCCTCGAGCAAAACAACTAAATTATACTAAGGATTATTAGACCACTTTCGCAGGTCATGCGATTGCACTGAGCATGTGCAACAAGCCGTTAAACTTCTAGGTTTCTCCTAGAGGACGAGTTTTGTCTCGTGAGGGTTTTCAGCGGATTACACCCATAAAATCCATAAAGAAAGAGAAATAAAGAGTTAGTATTTTCGAAATGCATTTTGAAAGAGAAAAAATATTTGAAATATGATTGTAAGATCTAAGCAATCTATAAGTTATAGGAAAACTGAATTTTTCATTCCTAAACTTAGTCTCTATTCAAAAATTGTTATCAATCAAAGTAAGGAGTCAAATTGTACTTCTCATCTAGTCTATTACTTTACCCTAAGTCATATGCACCTTGTGACTGTGAAAATTTTGACTAAGGGTTCATTTACTCTAACTCTTATGCCTTATTTATTTTTATATATATACTTTTTTTGGTGGTATTATTCCTTAGTTTTGTTAGGCTTTCTAATCTGCCCATGTAACGAGCCTTTAATCGATGACTCCCAAACCAAACGGTCTTAGGGCACCAGGTGAGAAAACACCCCCAAGGACTTAAGGACTCGAGCAAACAAGGCCACAAAACTAAGGATTTTATTATATGAACCTCTTTTAGGCGTGAATACTTATGCTTTATTAGGCACAAATACCCAGCTTAATCAGAGGATTTTTCTTTTCAAACTTATCTAATCATCTTTCGCATAAATACTAAGGCTTGCTTAGGCCAAAGCACCTAGCTAATCAATAATTAGACTTGTTTTTTTTCAAACTCATCTAATTATCTTTTGCATAAATACTAAGGCTTTCTTAGGCCAAAGCACCTAGCTAATCAATAATTAGATTTGTTTATATATATATATTTTATAAGGCATAAGAATCTTTGTTTTTGAACCCTAAGTGTGTAAGTGTATGAAGTGTGCATATTTCATCAAGGTAAAGATCAAGACTAAATTACTTTGACAAATTATCTTCCTAACTCTATAAATCAAACAAATAATCTTATTTTGACCAAGTATAAGAAATCCTAATTTGGATTTTCCTATTCCTTAAGATTAACTTAATTTCTTACAAAAAATAAGTCAAAATATTGTTTCTATTTTTCAAAAAGTTTTTAAAAGTAAAGAAAAATGTTAATTTTTTTTATTTTAAAGAAAAAGAAAAGTTATGTTAGACCCTCCCCTACACCTATCTCATGCATTGTCCTCAATGTATGAATTAATGCATAGATGCATGAAAAGAAGAAAGGGAAGGAAAATGGTTACCTTAAGGTGGTGGTTCCGGTAGTGGTCTGATTGGTCCACGAAACGCGGCCCAATCAACTTTTTTTGGGTCTCGGAGGAACCCACCAGAAAAATATTTAATATAACCCATTAAAAAGATTTGTCCATAAAGGATTTTTATTAAGTATTTGACCCCATCTAATTTCCATATTCCATAATTGATTTCGGAGTCAAATTTGTCAACCACCTCGTCCCAGAATGGAGTATGAAATGATAGAACGGTTGACTTGGGCTCAGGAAGGACAGGAACTAATACCGACTCAGGAAGGTGACTTAAGTCAAGTAAAGGTTCAGGAGTCGAAATTGGTTCAAGAAGCGGGTCCAAGTCAAGAAGTTGAAACTCAAGTCCACATGTATTTTCTAACAATGGGATGTGACCTAATTTGGGTGATTCCAGTTCAGGAATGATAGGTGGAGGAATCAAAACTGACTCTAAAATATTACTCAAGTTTGGTAACACAACAGGAGTCAATATTGATTCAGAAAGTTGAACTGGAGCACAGATTTGAGATTCTAGGTCACATATCTCATTGAGTTCAATATCAAAAATTGAGAACTTGCCAATTTGTCAATAGGATTTTCAAAATTGTATAATTGGTCAAGTTCAATATGATCCTCAAGAATGGGTGATTCAATTTCATGATGAATTGGCACAGGATTCAATGTTGACTCAGGAAAAAGATTAAAATCAGGTGAAGATACCGGAGTCATAATTGAACCAGGAAGTAGAATTGAATCACTAAGTTGGGGTTCAGGATCAGATTCATTTTCAAGTTCTTTTTCAGGAAAAGGAAAACTTGCTAAACTGTCAATATCTTTTTTAAAATTTGGAGTTTGGGCAAGTTCAAGTGGTTGTTCTGAAATGGAATCTTGATTTCCAAGACTACATGACTCTTCGGCTCTAACAGAATGGTTAGTGACATCAGAACTGGTCCAACGGTGAGAACGTAGAGATTCGACCATCATATCTATGTCACGATTATGAGTGTTTTGAGCCTGAGTCATGGATTCAAGCATCTTTTCATAGTTGATAGGTTCATTATTTTAATGAAAAGATGAAGAATTGTCTTGGAAGTGGTAGTGAAATTGTGAGTCCATCAGATTTTGGGATTTGTGTTTGGACTCACGCATTCTCATTTCCATAATTGATGGTTTCCTATTTGGACGGGTGGAACTGAGTATGAATCTTGAACTTAATGTGGACTGGGTGGAGAAGGAGGGCAAGGTGGTTGGAAATTATGCTCAGGGGATGTGAATCCCCACTGACTCGGTGAAGAGTTGAAATTATTATGGAAATTATAGTTATTAGATGGAGGGTATGGGTCATATTGATTCGGATAAGACCAATCCAGCACACTAGGTTGGTCAAAGTTATGATATGCCGGGTTGGTAATATCCGAAAATGAAGTCGGTGTGTAATATGGATTATTATTGTAGTTGAAAAAAATTATTATTATGGTCCATATCACACAGTAGAATACAAACAAAGAAAAACAAACAAATAAACAAACAAAAAAGAAAAAATTCTAGCCTAAGTTAGGGTAGACTTAGGACCTAGACGACTCCTAACTGGTTAGATTGTCCACGGGAGGTCTAATGTAGACTTTAACCACAAGCTAATCAGCCAGGTCAGGACAAGGTTGGTGGGAGGTTTTCCGTCAAAGACGTTCCTTAATTAAATAACCACCAACCTTCGGGCTTTCGGCCCTCAATCCCTTTCCTAGACACTGATTTTGCAGGAGTTAGATTCCAACATTTTTCCCCCTTAGGATAATCTCCTAATTGAATCCGAGATGTCCCTAGGGCCAACGTCTACTCAATTTTGGTTAGGCTTGGGTTAGTGAGTGCTTGGAATGTGATTTTTGGGCTAAGGAAGGGTGATCAAATCCCCACCTTATCTTGTTAATGGGTTAGTGCCCTTAAGATCAATTTGTGCAAGTGTACAAGATATGTAAGATTCACTCAAAGCGATATAAATCCACCAAGAAGTGAGTCCTATGCTAAATGCAATGCATACGTACCTTGCTCCAGCACTCTTCAACAGTAAAAGTAAATGAATTGAAAAGACACGTGCCTAAAATGCAAACGTCTAATCAATTTTTAACTTTTGCAACAAACTTTTTACTGTTGATTATTAGCAGGTTTTTGTGATGGCATATAAGAAATAAATAATTGCAGCAAACTAGAATTTGTAAAGCTAGCAGCCCTGCAAAAACCTGCTAGTAGTCAGCTCTTTATTGCCGCGGATCCGCGGCTTCTGCCGTGGAAACGCGGCAACTCAGAGGGCAATGGGTCTCTGCTTTCTAGAGTAGAGGCCCAATACCACTTGTATGTCACTGCAAACTTATTTTCCTGCTTTGCTTGCCCTGTAACCTGTAACAGAGAAGAAAATTCGTTTAGTTCTAAAAAATTTTCAATAAAAATTCAGATTTCAATAAAAACCGTTTTACCTTCCCGGCAACGGCGCCAAAATTTGATTGAGGCAAAACCTGCACACAAAATACGAGATTATAGAACTTAAGAAAGGAAATGTGCAAGTGCTCAATTCTTCCGCTATAGCAAGTGGCTACGCGGGTCGTAATCCACAAGGAGGGTTTGCGATGGAAGCTTTACGGTTCTTTATTGAAATCGTTATGAAAATAAGCGAAAGTTCTTCTCTGTTTTAAAGTTATAAAAATGAAAAAGAAAGTTATAGTTAGAGTTAAGAAGAAAGTGAAAGATGAAGAAGGTGGAAAATCAGAAAACCATAAAAGCGACTATGTACAAATGGAGTGAGTGTAGAAGAAAGAGTTGGAAGAGGTGATGATTTAATTTACAGAAATGAAAGAAAAGAAAGAAAAGGAAGGAATACTTACTTAGGTTGAGTGATGACTTACTTGGAAACGTTGCATGTTCTACCTTTGCTTCGGAGGCGTTCAATGCATAGATCATAAGTTTGAGCTCAGTTCCCGTGCACATTATATCGTCAAGCCTAGCAAGAACGAAGTGATGCGGATCTTGGAAGAGGAGAACGTCTTCATGAACTATCGCTGGCTCTCACGTAGCTTAGTTATGTTGGCCCAAAGGCCATTATCCCAGTTATTTTGATGATAACAAAACATATTTAGTTATGTATTTAATAATTTTGTTTAAAAGGATTTCAGGTTCAAGAACAGGTTTTGACGACTCCACTTAAAGACTCACACGTTTGGAGTTCGCCCAAGATTTGCATTCCCAAGCTAAAGCACAATAGGAAGCTTCGGGAATAAGATATTGAAGAAAAGAACGAGTCAAGACTACGAAGAAAACGAACTAGCATAGACTATGAAGAAAACAAGATTTGTATTTTTATTTTTATTTTAGATATTTTGTCAAAGCTAGATATTAGAAGTAGAGCTATGGGATTATCACACACACACACACCTTTTAGTTAGGTTCATGGCTTCAAAAAGATTTTCAATCTCCATTTCTAACTTAGATTTAAAGTGAACATGTTTGGAAATAAGCTTTTTAGAAAAACAATAGTTTTGGAAAAACATTTTTATGGAAAAACAAGTTTTTATCAAAAGGATTTTTATCAAACTATTTTAACATGATAGAAGTATGACATATGCTCATACTCTATGTTTTTACAAGTTCCAAAAATTTAACCCAAGACCTTAAACCAAAAACCCAATTTCTGGTTCTGGAAGTTCTGATTTTTCAGAACTTACAGTAACCGGTCGACCGGCCCGGTCGACCGATGTGCACAAACTGTGCATGTGTATATCAGTCGACCGCCCCGGTCGACCGAGGCACATTTGCGTTCATAGGATTTTTCGGTCGACCGACCCGGTCGACCGCAGAGCCCCAACGGTCGGATTTTTGACCGTTGGCGGTCGACCGACCCGGTCGACCGGACACTGTCAGATTTTCTGACAGTTCCAACAGCTATTTTTTCTGGCTGATTCTCTTTTGGGATTTGATACCAACAATTTTGTGAGGCTGTTTTTGACCCTATAAATAGAGGGTCACCTCATATTGATAAAACAACTATTGCAAAATAATTCCAAAAGATTTCACAAGAGCTTTACAAAGAATTTCAATTCCTTTCTTTTACAAAAGATTTTTCAAAGCCTAAATTCCCAACACCCAACTTGTAGCCTATTCCTCTACCTTCTCTCTAGTTTTTGCACACCACAATCCCAAGCTCTACATCTATATCATTGGTTCTAGGATTGTGCAAGTGAGCTATTTGATCAAGTGTGATCACCTTTCTTATTGAGTGAAGTTGTAGAGGCATCGGCCTCAAGGGAGCTAGTGAGCTTCGGGTGGTGTTGCGGCATCACAAGTGTAGGGACAAGTGTGTCCTTGTATTGGCGATCCGGTGGGATCAACGATAGTAGTGCAAATCCTTCAAGTGTGAAGGCGGGGACGTAGAGCGTGGCTCGAACCTCGAAAACACATCCTTGCGTTTGCGTTTGCTTGAATTTTCTCTCAACTCTACTCCTTTTAATTCTTGCACCTTTATTGTTCTATTTATTGCAAGTCTATATTTGTGCTATTTGTGTGTTAAATTTTAAATTCCGCATTATTGCCATAATTCATATAGCCATCACCTATTCACCCCCCCCCTAGGTGATTTCAATTGGTATCAGAGCCTAACCCTACAACTTAGGTCTTACCACCTTAGGGAGATCCATATTTGGCTATAGACATTTTTGTTGCATTTATATCTGCTTGTGCATTCATGGCATCCATGGACTTCTCTAGCATTAAATCCCCACCCAAATTTGATGGCTTGAACTTTCCCATTTGGAAAGTCAAGATGAACTTATTTTTGAAATCCTTAGGTGTTAGGGTAGCTAGGGCCATAACCAAAGATTTCATAGAACCTACAACCGATGAGAGCACATGGTCCGAGGATACTTCCAAAGACTATGAGGCTAATGCTAGGGCACAGTATGCATTGACCCAAGCATTAAATGAGGATGACCTTGCACGCATAATTAATTGTAAATCCGCATTTGAGGTTTGGAACATACTTATTGTGACTCATGAGGGAACGTCACAAGTCAAAAGAGCTAAGGTTGACTTGCTACGTTCTCAATATGAGAATTTTTATATGTTTGATAATGAGAGCATTGATGATATGCTCACCCGTTTTACAAAAATAACTAATGCTCTTTCTTCCTTAGGCGACAAGATTGATAATGATCAAAAGATAAGGAAGGTGATTAGAGCTTTTCCCAAAGCTTGGGAAGTCAAGGCGACCACACTCAAGGAGCTCAACGACAAAGAGGAGATGGACTTCTCCGGCTTCATCGAAAATCTCAAGACGCATGAGATGGAGATGAAAGTTAGAGAAGAGAGGAGGCACCAAAGAAGAAGACGATTGCCTTCAAAGCCACTCCTACTACCATTGAGGAAGACGACTCATCGGAAGATTGCGATGAGGATTTCGCCATGCTCATCCGGAAGGTGGACAAGATGTTCTACAAGAAGGGACGGCAAAGCAACTTCCGAAGAGGGAAACCTCAAGGAAGGTACTAGAAGAAAAGAGAAGAACCCTGTCCTTGCTTCCATTGCAAGAAGATCGGTCACCTAATTGCCGATTGCCCCGCTCTCCAAGCAACCACCTCCAAACATGGGAAGAAGAAGAAAGCCTTGGCCGCTACATGGGATGACTCGGAGTCGGAATCCGAAGAGGAGCACGACGCCGCCAACATGTGCTTTATGGCACAAGGTGAGGATTCATCTAAGGTATGTCTAGAAACTTCTATTGATGATGATGATCTCACAATGGATGAACTTGCTCAATTCTTTGAAGAATTGCAACATAGGTATGAGATTTCACAATCTCATAATAAGAAATTGAAAAAGGAAAATGATGTTTTGAAGAACAAACTTGAAATTTGTTTAAAAGAGAAAAATGAGTTATCTAGTTCTTTTGAAAAATTGAAAAGTGATTTTAATAAGTATAAGGTAGCTAATAAAGGAAAAACCCCCATGATTTCTAGTAATAAAAATGTTTTTATTGAAATTCAAAAACGTGTTGATTCTTTAGATAACATTTTAAAGAAATGTGCATTTGATTTTAACAAGCTTGCATCTAAATTTCCTAAGGGAGTAGCCCAAGGGAAACATGTTCATCATAAACACTCTTCACATAAATATGCACACACACATCACCATGCTTTTATGTACAATAGTGGTAGAATTTACATTTGCACGCATTGTGGCCGCAAAGGCCATTTAGAAAAGTTTTGTTATGCTAAGAATAATGTTAAGAATAAATTTGTTTGGGTTCGCCCCGGATCTAACCCCAAAGGACCCACTAAGATTTGGGTACCAAAAGAGCCACCGAATTTAAATGATACAGGTGTAGGTGGATCTACACCCTCCAAGACTTAGGAGGAAGTGGTGCCCGGGTGGTTGATGCATCGGAGCTTAAAGAACAAATCGTGCATGCATCGCTATCGTGGAGGCACCTATTTGTGGAGATTGCCCTTCAATTGGTAACATCTCCATTTAAAAGTTTTTGATTTTTAGTCATGTATACATATGTATAGAATTGATAGTTTGCTTTTGTACTCTATTGATATATGCTTGTATAGAACTACTTTTCTATCATATTGTATATGTGCCTTGTGTTAACTTCTATATCTTTTGTTTCATGCCTTGTTTATTGTATGTCCACATGTATAGTTTATAATTTGTGATTATATACTTGTATACATATACACATTATTTTCATAAATAAAAATAAACATTTGTAAAATTTCCTATTTAAACAAACACCTTAAAGATGGCAATTGCGCACCTCAACTCATTCAAGAGGAATCAAGAGGATGAAGTTCAGAACCCGTCACTGGGTATTCGGCTTCAACATGTTTAAAATCTTTGTTTAAATATGAAAATAAAATTAAAAATGGATTGCATGAATTTTGATGTTGTAATAACTTTATGAAGATTTAAAACCTGTTGGTGTATTCCTATATGTTTAATATGTCATACCTATTTTGACTACAAATTTCTTTAAAATTTTTTTTGGGCCAGATGCTGTTAACAGATTTCAGGCAAAGCCGGTCGACCGACCTCTAAAGCCCCGTCGACCGACTCTGCCTGAGAAGAAAATTTTTTATTTCTTTTCTGTTAACGGTCGACCGAACATAGTACCGGTCGACCGCTGCAGACCTGCAGAACTCTCGGGATAATTCGGTCGACCGACCCGGTCGACCGCTCAAGTCTGCAGAGCTCTCGGGTTGTTTCGGTCGACCGGACCGGTCGACCGATCGTCGAATTCTGCCCTATATCTGTTATTTCTTTTCACTTTTTTCTCTCTCTCTCTCTCACTCAGCCGACGAACCCGACTCCCTCCTTCTCCAAAAATTTTCTTTTTCTCTCCAATCTCTCAACCGATCTCAAATCCCTTATAAACCCACTTCCAATTCCTTATTCAAGTACCAGATCTTCAGTTTCAAGTCGATCCATCCGCCTGATTTGCAGAAAATCGGATTTTTCTGGCTAGGGTTTCAGTTCTTCACCTCAAGGTAAAAATTTGATTTTTCTTGTGGTTCTTCACTTCTAGCTTTGTAATCTTCCTTCTATTGACAATACATTAGGTTACTTAGCTATCTAGATCGTGCCCTAACTTGTTTATACCTAAAAATCCACCTTTTACTCATCATGTCGAAACGAAATCGAACTGAGAAAGGGAAGGCTGTTGCTCAACCTTCATCTCAGGCTCCTAGACCCGTTCGGCTCTTCCTAAATGATCTTGCTGCTGATCGGTACTCCCATCTTTCCACGAGGAACATTAACTCGGGGAGGTTTATTGTTATTCAAGATTTCGAACATTTGAATATTCCTCACATCCTGCAGATCAACAATTTAGTTGAATTTTTGACCATCAAGGAGCAAGTTTACACATCTCTTGTTCCTTACTTTTATGCAAATTTCGAATTTGATGGTAATCGTATCACCTCTAGAGTTTTAGGTAGGGACATCGACATTTCTATCGGTCGATTTGCTAGAATTCTGCATCTCTCCACTGGTGGAGCGGATGTGTATACCCATGACCTGCATGACTTTGAATTTCCGGAGGGTGAGTCTTCGCTCACCGCATCCACTCTAATCCACGGGGATGACAACCCCGGCTTGGTTAGAAATGAGGTTGTGAGTAGGTACACTCTCCAATCCCAAGTCCTGGCCAAAATTATTTTCTTCAACATTGTCCCCAAACATGGTGAGTATAGCCACGCTAGGGGTTCCGTACCATTGATTATCTATTGCCTTCTTCGAGGCATTAAGATAAACTTTCCTAGAGTCATAGCTTCTCACATGGCTTCAGATCAGATTCGTACTGCGGGTAGGAGCTTGCCCTACGGCATGCTAATTACCCATCTTCTTAGGGTTCTTGATTTTAATCTATCTGCTGAAAGTCCCTCCAATCCCTTGACCAACATCAACGGAGTTGTCCTGAAGATGATGGAAGCCCAGCTGCGTAGACACGCTCCTGTGCAACCACATATTCCTCCTGCTGGTCCTGGCTCATCATCTGCACCAGGATCTTCTTCCTCTTCAGCCCCTGTTTTTCCTCCTGAGTTTCAGGCCCTTCTCTCTTCGGAGGTCCGCTCTCAGATCGAGGCACACCAGGCCTGGGTCGAGAAGCGCGACGCAGCTATTCGTGCGGAGATGGAAGCTCGTTCCATTCAGGATGCTGCTTTTCGGGCGGAGATCCGAAACGACATGTCCTATTTTGCTGAGTCCATGAGATTCGTGGACGTTCAGTTTCAGGCTCTTTTCACAAAATTTGACATGCTCGTTCCTGACCGTACTCCGATTGCTTGTCGACTCCCAGCCACCGGTCCTCCATTCCCTCCCAGAGCTCGTTCTTCTGTTCCACCACCGCGCACCAGAGTAGATGGCATGGATCCAGAGGAGGTTGCTTCTTCCTCAGGGGAAGAAGATGGTGGTGACAAGAAGATGGCTGAGGGCTCTGCTGCACAGAGCTCATCTGAGCATGCTGACGACGAGGAGGATGAGGATGCTGGAGATGATGATGATGCTGCTGAGTGACCTCCCCTTGTTTAATGATGTCAAAAAGGGGGAGAGTTATTTGGGGAGAGTTATCTTGAGAGAGATATTTTGTCATGTAGTATTTATTTGTGTGTTGTTTGGACATGTAGTATTTGTGTTTGGACATGTAGTATTTATTTTTATTTTGCTTTGGACATGTATTTTTAGTATGTGTTGTGGACATGAACATGGTTATTTACTTTATGCGTATCTTTTGTTTTTTGTGTATCTCTTATTTATATCATGTATGAACTCATTTCCTTCATCTATTCTATGACATGAGTATTTGGTATCATTTGTTGGCATGGAAATATGGTGTTTATCATTTACATATGTTTTCCTATATATGCATGTGTTGAGGGGGAGCTTCATTTGAAGTCTCTACCCAAAATATTTTGTGATAACTACATATGTTTTGCCATCATCAAAAAGGGGGAGATTGTTGGCCCAAAGGCCATTATCCCAGTTATTTTGATGATAACAAAACATATTTAGTTATGTATTTAATAATTTTGTTTAAAAGGATTTCAGGTTCAAGAACAGGTTTTGACGACTCCACTTAAAGACTCACACGTTTGGAGTTCGCCCAAGATTTGCATTCCCAAGCTAAAGCACAATAGGAAGCTTCGGGAATAAGATATTGAAGAAAAGAACGAGTCAAGACTACGAAGAAAACGTACTAGCATAGACTATGAAGAAAACAAGATTTGTATTTTTATTTTTATTTTAGATATTTTGTCAAAGCTAGATATTAGAAGTAGAGCTATGGGATTATCACACACACACACACACACCTTTTAGTTAGGTTCATGGCTTCAAAAGATTTTCAATCTCCATTTCTAACTTAGATTTAAAGTGAACATGTTTGGAAATAAGCTTTTTAGAAAAACAATAGTTTTGGAAAAACATTTTTATGGAAAAACAAGTTTTTATCAAAAGGATTTTTATCAAACTATTTTAACATGATAGAAGTATGACATATGCTCATACTCTATGTTTTTACAAGTTCCAAAAATTTAACCCAAGACCTTAAACCAAAAACCCAATTTCTGGTTCTGGAAGTTCTGATTTTTCAGAACTTACAGTAACCGGTCGACCGGCCCGGTCGACCGATGTGCACAAACTGTGCATGTGTATATCAGTCGACCGCCCCGGTCGACCGAGGCACATTTGCGTTCACAGGATTTTTCGGTCGACCGACCCGGTCGACCGCAGAGCCCCAACGGTCGGATTTTTGACCGTTGGCGGTCGACCGACCCGGTCGACCGGACACTGTCAGATTTTCTGACAGTTCCAAAAACTATTTTTTCTGGCTGATTCTCTTTTGGGATTTGATACCAACGATTTTGTGAGGCTGTTTTTGACCCCTATAAATAGAGGGTCACCTCATATTGATAAAACAACTATTGCAAAATAATTCCAAAAGATTTCACAAGAGCTTTACAAAGAATTTCAATTCCTTTCTTTTACAAAAGATTTTTCAAAGCCTAAATTCCCAACACCCAACTTGTAGCCTATTCCTCTACCTTCTCTCTAGTTTTTGCACACCACAATCCCAAGCTCTACATCTATATCATTGGTTCTAGGATTGTGCAAGTGAGCTATTTTGATCAAGTGTGATCACCTTTCTTATTGAGTGAAGTTGTAGAGGCATCGGCCTCAAGGGAGCTAGTGAGCTTCGGGTGGTGTTGCGGCATCACAAGTGTAGGGACAAGTGTGTCCTTGTATTGGCGATCCGGTGGGATCAACGATAGTAGTGCAAATCCTTCAAGTGTGAAGGCGGGGACGTAGAGCGTGGCTCGAACCTCGGAAACACATCCTTGCGTTTGCGTTTGCTCGAATTTTCTCTCAACTCTACTCCTTTTAATTCTTGCACCTTTATTGTTCTATTTATTGCAAGTCTATATTTGTGCTATTTGTGTGTTAAATTTTAAATTCCGCATTATTGCCATAATTCATATAGCCATCACCTATTCACCCCCCCTCTAGGTGATTTCAAGTTATACTTGCTTTGGAATTCACTTGTACACTCAACAACAACAACTAAGGTATAGTAGAAGAGGAAGACGAAACAAAGAAAATACAAACATAAAAAGAACTTTTACCTTTTTTAATTGCAGAGACAATGGAAGAAAGGAGGAGGGTACATTGTCGGTGTCACTCTCAACATCAGCCTCTCTCTCTTACTTACATGAATCTTCTTCTACCCTAAGTACATACAAATTACATAACAAGAGAAGAAAAACCTAAACTACAAAGAATTAAAACTAGGCTAAATCCTAATCTGCATTGGCGTCCCATTTTCAGCGCAAGTACAGGCCTTTTATAGGCAAAACCCTAACCACCATGATCCCGGGGAGGTCGGGGGAGCAAACGCTCCCCCTAACTTCCCAACAAAGCCGCGTTTCCACGGCCCAAGCCGCGTTTCCGCGGCCAGGGTGTGGCCAGGTGGCCACACCCTGTTGGTGGGTCTCCCCAGTTTCTCCCTCTGACTTTATCTGGAGTTGGTTTTGCAGTTTGGCTCCGAGATTTTGAAGAAATGGCCTTGGATTCTTGGCTTTAACCGATCGATCCTGAGAGGATTCTTCTCAACCGGTTTCAACCTCTTGATTTTGTCCTGATTTTGTGTGTGCGAATTAATTCTGATTTAATTCAGAATTCTGGTGGGCTTTTGGGCTCATTTCTCTTCATCTCCTTAAAGATTGGGCCTGCAAATAAATTAAACAAATAATTAGGACAATGTAGGCTTTTATTCTAAAATAAGTATGGAAATGTGACATTAAATATGCAACATTAGCAACCAATCAATTGTGCATGATTATATGAATAAATATGAAAATGTGATGGTAAATGTAATGATAAAAATGCACTTTTCACTACCAACCACACCCCCACACTTATCTTTTTGCTCGTCCTCGAGCAAAAATCAAAAAAGAAAAAGAAAAACTAAACTAGCTAACTCACTTTCGTAGGAATCACGGTTGCACTTAGCATGTGCAACAAGCCGTTAAACCCCTAGGTTACCCTAAAAGACGAGTGTTGTCTCGTGAGGGTTTTCAGCGGATTACACCCACAAAATCCATAAAAAGGAAAATATTTGAAATACTTTTAAAAAGACCAAGTAGTCTATAAGTTTTTAGGATCCTCATTTTTAATCATTCTTAAACTTAGTCTTTATAAAGTAAATTGTTATACATTTTAAGTAAGGATCAAAATTGAATTTGTGTATAGTCTTTTTCGTTACCAAAAATCATATGCATCCTTATGAATTTTTACTAGGAATTCCTTAACTTAGACTCTCATGCCTCTTTATTATATATATATATATATATATATATATATATATATATATATATATATATTATTTTTTATTTTTTATTTTTTTTCTTTTTTTTAATATGTATAACTCATCTAATTTTCTTTCGTATAAGCATCAAGGCTTCTTGAGGCCCTCATACCTAACTAATTGACTATTAGATGTGTTAATACATATAATATTTCTTAGTTCTCTTAGGCTTTCTAATCCACCCTTGTAGCGAACTTAAAGTCGATGACTCCCAAACTGGTCGGCTTTAGGGCACCAGGTCAGAAAACACCCTGCGGACTCAAATTCGAGTGAACTAGGCCACAAAACTAAGGACTTTATTTTATTTAGAACTCACCTTTTGGCGTGAATACTTATGCTTCTTGAGGCACATGTATCCAGCTAATTGGTGATTTTTTTTTTAATTTTTTATGAGGCACAAGGATCTTTGTCTTAGAATCCTAGATATGCATTAGGTATGCACATTTCATTAAGGTAAAAATTAAGACTAACCACTTATTCAATTTCTCCTCCTATACCTAAAAATTCAACAATTTATTTATTTTGACCAAGTTTTTAGAAATCCTAATCATGATTTTCCTAATTCTTAAGACTAACTTAGATTTCTTTCAAAAGATAAGTCAAAATATTGTCCTTTTTATAATTTTTTTATTAGCAAATTTTTTTAATTTATTTTTTATTTTTTATTATTAGTTTCTAACTATGTTAGTATGTTAGTAAAGCCTACCCCCACACTTATCTCATGCATTGTCCTCAATGTATGAATGAATGCATATATGCATGAAAAAGACGAAGGGAAGGCAGAAGTTACCTCAAGGTGGTGGTTCCGGTGGTGGTCTAATTGGGCCAAGCGTTGCTACCCAATCAAGATAAAGTAGTATTTAGAGGAACCTACCAGAAATTTCCCTTGTATAACCCACTAAAATGTATGTATGATCATTTTTTAAAAATTCCACCCCATCAAATTTCAAATTTCATAATTATTTTCAGAGTCAATTGTGTCAACCGCCTTGTCCCAAAATGGAGTGTGAAAAGATGGAATGATTGACTTGGACGTCGTAAGTATGGGAACGAATACCGACTCAGGAAAGAAACTTAAATCAAGTAAGGGTTCAGGAGTCGGGCTAGGTTCAGGAAGTGGGTCCAAATCAATAAGCTGAAACTCAAGTCCACAATCAGTTTCCCAAAATGGAATGTGACTCAATGTTGGTGATTCAAGTTCAGGAATGATAGGTGTGGGAATCAAAACTAACTCTAAAAGATTACCTAAGTTGGGTAACAAAACTGGAGTCAATAATGATTCGGGAATTTGAACTTGATCACAGATTTGAGAATCTAGGTCACATATCTCATTGAGCTCAATATCATAAAAATGAGAACTTGCCAATTTATCCATGGGACTTTAAAAATTGCGAAATTGGTCAAGTTCAATATGATCATCAAAAATGGGTGATTCAATTTCATGATGAATTGGTACAGGATCCAATGTTGACTCGGGAAAAGTAAAATCAGGTGGAGACACCGGAGTCATTATTGAATCAGGAAGTAAAATTGAATCACCAAGTGGGAGATCAGGATCATATTCATGCTCAAGTTCTATTTCAGGAAAGGAATAACTTGCCAAACTATCAATTGGAGTTTCGGCAAGCTCAAATGATGGTACTGAATTAGAATCTTGTTGTCCAAAGCAACGTGACTCTTCGGCTCTAAGAGAGTGGTCAGTGAAAGCAGAATTGGCCGGACGGTGAGAAAGTAAAGATTGAACCATCATATCTATTTCATGATCACGAGCTAATCTAGCCTGAGTCATGGTTTTAAGCATCTTTTCATAGTCAATTGGTGCATCATTTTGTGATTGGACTCGAAAAGAGGAAGTATAATCGTGATGAAGTAGTGAGTCGGTGGACTCACGCATCATCATGTCTAAGATTGATGGTGATTGTTGCTTGGACTCCTGCATACTCATCATTTCCCGAATAGATGGTTTTCTACTCTGAATGGGTGGATCTGAGTATGAATCTTGGAAATACTGTGGACAAGGTGGATACGGGGGACAAGTTGGTTGAAAATTGGACTCGGGGGAAGCGAAACCCCATGAACTCTGTGAAGAGTCGAAAGTGGTATGAAAATTATGGTCATAAGATGGGGTGTATGGGTTATATTTATTCGGATAAGACCATTCCGACACACTAGATTGGTCAAAATTATGATATGCCGGGTTGTTAATATCCGAAAAAGAAGTTGGTGTGTAATATGGATCCTCATTAAAATTTAAAAAATTGTTGTTATAGGCCATATCACACAAACACAAACAAAGAAAAAGAAAACAAACAAAAAACAAAAAAAAATTCTAACCTAAGTTAGGGTAGACTTATGACCTAGACGACTCCTAACTGGTTAGACTGTCCACGGGAGGTAGGGTGTAGACTTTGACCACAAGTTAATCAGCCAGGTCAGGGCAAGTGTGGTGGGAGGTTTTCCGTCAAAGACGTTCCTTAATTAAATAACCACCAATCTTCGGGCTTTCGGCCCTCAATCCCCTTCCTAGACACTGATTTGGCAGGAGTCAAATTTCAACACTGTTCCCCCTTAGGATAATCTCCTAATTGAGTCCGAGATGTCCCTAGGGCCAACGTCTACTTATTTTTAGTTAGGCTTGGGTTAGTGAGTGCGTGAAATATGATTTTGGGCCAAGGAAGGGTGATTAAATCCCCACCTTATCTTGTTATGGGTTAGTGCCCTTAAGATAAGTTTGTGCAAGTGTACAAGATATGTAAATAAGATTCACTCAAAGTAATGAAAATCAACCAAGAGATGAGTCCTATTCTACATGCAATGCGAACGTACCTTGCTCCAGCACTCTTCAACAGTAAAAATAAATGAATTGAAAAGACACGTGCCTAAAATGCAAATGTCTAATCAATTTTTTTATCTTTTTCAACAAGTATTTTACTGTTGATTAATTAACAGTATACAGGTTTATCACAGAACAAATATAACAGAGTTGACAAATCAAATTTCAGATTGCAGCAACCTGCAGAAAATTCAGTAAGTAGTTCTCTACTACTGCCGCGGATCCGCGGCTATTGCCGCGTTTGCGTGGCAAGGTAGTAGGCTTTGCTGCTCTGCCTTCGAGGGCAGGCACAGAGTTGCTATATGTCCTTTCTGCTGTTTCGTGTTCTCCAAACCTGCAAACAGAAAGAATAAAAGAATTAGTTAATAATTTTTTTTAGAAAAAACTTACCGTCCCTCCCCGGCAACGGCGCCAAAATTTTGATTTGAGTTTTTCCCTGCACACAAAATAAAGAATTTTAGATTTAGAACAAGATGTGCAAGGTGCTCAATTCTAATCCGCGGTAGCAATGGCTATGCGGGTCGTGATCCTCAGGGAGGGACTAGCGATGGAAGCGTTTAAGTAAGTTATCTCTTATTTATTTATTTTTATTATTTACAATGGTATTTACAATGAGTTGGGAAAGAATTTGGAAAGATGTGGAAGATGTCGTGATCTATACTAAAGAGATAAAAGAAAGAAAATTAAACACATACCTACCTCTTCTGCCGTACTTACCTTTGCTCTGTTGCAACGACTTACCTTGTCTTGGAAGGCGATCAAGTATGGCGTATAGGATCTTCCGCCTTCACGATCTACACTATGAAAAGAAAAGACAAACTAAAGAGAAGGCTTGTTCATCTCCATAGGCCATCAAGGGCACTTCTTCGGCTAGGCAGTCTCGAAGCGATCGGATCTCTTGGTTTGCAAGTCATTAGAGAGAGAAACAACACAACGAGAATAAAAGATGAAAACAAGGATAAAACATGAATAAAAGAAACAAAACAAGAATAGAAATAAAGACAAACTTTGAGCAGATTTTATTAACAATGGAGGAAAAGTAAGACTTACACCGATGTCACCTCAGTACAAGTATGAACTCCTTCCTCCATGAAAGCATCCTCTTCTCTCAGTTACAAAAATTACAAAAGAAAACGAAAATAAAACCTAACCTAAATTACAAGTTAGCCTAAAAACCCTAGCTTTTAGTTCTGTATTTTCTGTGTGTCCTTTCTGTTGCGTCTGCAGGGGTATTTATAGGTGCAGAAGGAAGTAGAGTCCAGATCGAACTCCTCCACGAAAACTCGTACCCTGGCTTATCCAAACTGCAGCGAAAACGCGGCTTGGGCCGCGTTTCCGCGGCACTAGCTTGTCTGCTGGCCACGCGCTTTGCGCGTGGCCTCCTCTGGTCCGTCCATCTGGGCGTAGTCTTCTGAAAGCTGCATCCTGACTCTTTATTTGTGGATTTCGGGATAACTTGGGAAGCAAGTTACCTAGATCCCAAATCTTTTATTAACGAATTTGTTATCCTTCTTTGGCTTTTATCCTCATCCTGCAAGTATTTAGGGTTGAATAGAACTCTATCCTTCCCTTTTCTTTTGGTATTTGCAACAATTGCCCTTAGTAATTGTAATTTTGACAATTGTTAATTGCAACTTTTACATTGGGCTTTAAACATGAGCTTTTGGGCTTCTTTTGATGCTTTATTCCTTTATTTTTGTTTCTCAAGGCCTGCACACAATAAATAATAAAATATTAGTTAATTGTGCATGATTATATGAATAAATATGAAAATGTGATGGTAAATGTCATGATAAAAATGCACTTTTCACTACCAATCACACGTGCATATATATGTGAGCAGACTATGAAAAATATATACTAGAATAAAATAAAAATAATGTGCAAATATAAATGGACAATAGTAAGCTAGTTAGTGCTATAGTTAGGGTACAATCATGTGTCTAACATAGTATAATCAGATGTCTAAATAACATGCATGTATCAAGTGTCTACAGTCAGTCACAATATATTATGAATAGTTTATTATTATTAGTATGTCAGGAACACCAATTGTCACCTGAAATAAACGCATCCCATACTATGCCTATCACACTTGTCAATAAGGGTTCTATGTTATTGAAACTAATTGGTTGGAGATATTGTCCATGCTTTAGGTGGGTCCCGTACATACCCAGGACCATGACCTAGATGCCTGGTGCTGAACCAGGCCGTACCGCCAGGTACCACAGTAATAGTAAAACAGTAACAATATGGGATGTCAGTTATCCCCGAGAACCCTGCAATGGAACCCTATCTCGGTTGCGCAACCTATATCTTAGGTCCACTCAAAATACAGACGTTGTCTTCTCCATCAATTTCTCCAATCCCAATGTAAGTTGTCCATTTATATTATTATTCAATTCAGTCATAATAATCAATATCCATGTTACCTAGAATACTAGGACGATACAGTAACAATAACAGTACAGTATATAAGCAGTGATCGTATATACAGTAAATAGTAACAATTACAGTAAATAGTATCAGTGACCGTGTATACAATGAACAATAGGACTGTACATGGTGTTACAGTCTAACAATACTTTCCCTGTTATTTCCAGTAACATGAAATAATACTAATAACAGTCCTACACCGTCTAATCAATGTACACCCTCATATAGAACTGATCAAGATATCATCCACCTGTACTGAATATAACAGTAATGAATCCACCAACTGCTAATCTCAATAGTCATTGTGAACATCAAATGCTAAGTCTGTAACAGAGTATCAGGTACCGTAAATCTCAAGCTCAATAAGCCAATAATCAGCTCCTCAACCTATCAATCTATTCTAATCCTCTAGGTCACTAATAACTGAGATCAAACAATAAATGTTATCAACTCTGAATATATATGATTACCTATGTCAATGAAATCACTCCCATCATAACTCTATAATCGAATAATTGAAATAGTCAGGAACCAACCATGAGGCAATGAATATATTCTCGAGATCAACTAGATCAATGGGTAACGAAATGAATAAAGAGTAGAATGTCCTCAAACAATATGGAATCTACCTCTTCGTCCGATAATCAACATTTACAAGATCATCAAAAATCAAACAGTATAATTAGAGGTAAAATCGAGAATACTCACAACTATAAATCCAGTTACATCAATCTCATCAGAACACTAATCAAAGTCCTCTGAAAAGAATACAAATCTCATGTCAATCAACTTAGTAGTATATCCCTCCTCTATATCATTAGTATATCCATCCTCTAAGTCACCAATATCTAAGTCTCAACATATAATAATACATACTCATCTATATCTAACCAATCTTCACTATCTAAATCTGATTAAGATCATCATACACTTCCACTTCCATTAAGCTCAACCATAAGATCCAGAAATCCAAGTAACTAATCAATTTTGTATATACATGCATCAGGTCAACCCAATTTACGCCTACTCAACCCAAGATCAAGTCCACCACAATCGAGTCCACAGATCAAATCCAATGTAAAAAATATAAACAACAAGTCAACTCCAACTCTAACTAAGTCAATACCAATCCAAGTATCGATAAATCAGTCTATCGATAAAGCAATGTCATAACTAACACTTCCTCAATATCCACAGGAGTTCTAGTCGGAATAATCACCAACAACTGTCAATAAACACTATGCATAAGATATGTCTTCAATCCTCAAATATGTACTAAGCCAGCTGATCAGTAAATCAAATTAAGTCACATTCTACTGTATACCATAAACAGTCCTGAATCAATGAAGCAACCGACTATCACATGAAATGACGTAGATAAACGCTCGAATTGACTGTACAAATGAAGTGAGCACTCACTGACATCACATGAGATGATACAAGCAATCATACTAGTAAAGTATATCAGACGATCACATGAAATAATACGAATAAAATACAAATATCCAGTAACAACGGTAAATAAGAAAATGGCACAAGAGCAAAAACTCACATGAAATGACGCGGTTTTTGATCCGAAATGTCATCTGGTCTCCATTGCACGATCCAGTATGAATCTTCAGATCATCCCATGAATCGGTCTTCAAATTGCATGTGTATCGGATCCATAACGGGCATAAATCTGAATCTCCCATTACCGAGTTCGGGTCCACGAACGTGTGTGAAATCACTGTAACACGCATCCAAATACATGAACTCACACCCATACATTCAGATACCCACACGTGCACACAAATAAACGTGCACACACACACAATACACATATATATTATCGTGTACACACCCATATATATAAATACACACAGACACACACTTACTCACACACACACACACACACACACACACACACACACTTGCATTCACACATACACAAAATAATAACACACAAACATTTATGCACACACCCAAATAATTATTCCCAAAATATATTACACAAAGCACACAAGTACATTTATTTAATAACACCTAATTATTCATGCACACGCCCACACATATAATTATAAACCCACACTCAATGCATCATACCCACGCACTCATGCACCTACAAACATATACTATACATTTAATTAAAAACACACCCACTAACACATTAATACCCCCATATATTAAAACATGCATGCACTAATAAACACAAACATGCACACATATGTATATAACACACATACATGTAAACAAAGAAGAGAAAACAGAGAAGGACTGAAGGCCAAGGGGAGGGGAGGCACGACCGTGCGCACATGCCGCGGAAGCCGTGGGGTGGAGACAGAGGCCATGGAGTGTTGGCCCAAAGGCCTTCCACCCTAGTTTTGATGATGATTAACTCATATAGTTATGTTTACTAATAATCTTGTGTTGTTTAAGTTTCAGATCATTAACCAAGATATTAGTTGGTGATTAGCTTCAACAAGGAGTTTAGAAGCTTTTCATAGTGATTCCAGGGCCAAAGCATCAAGATCACACATTGCCTAGCCCATGGATGGAGTTTTGGAGCAAGTCAACTTGAAGATGAAGATCATCAAGAAGACTTAGGTATCCATAGTTTAGATAGTGTATTTTAGATCCATTTGTAAAGCTTAGTATAGTTGATATGCTCAAGTGCACAACACACGCGTTTTTATGTTTTGAAATTGGTTTTTATGAATAGATTGATCAAAATAAGTTTACATGGTTTATATGTATAGTAGATATTTTCTATTTATACATGCATGCTTAAACTTCTTAAACAAACTTATTTTTGACTATCCTATTCATGTTTTGGAAAAATCAAGTTTGATAAAAATACAAGTTTTGTTTTTGATAAAATTTGCAAGACTCAAAAATGAATTGATATGATTGATATATGTCTTGAAATTTTTATCACTTGTTTGTGTTTCAATATAAAATGTTAAAACAAGTTTTATGGGATTTTCAGAAAAGATAAAAGATTTTTATAAAATATTTCCCAGTTTTCCTGACCCAGTTTTCTGTTCCAGGCTTCAATCAGTCGACTAAGTCAACTGACCTAGTCGACTTAGCTGAAGTCGGTCGACAGGGCCGGTCGACCGACGTGCACAAATCTGTGCACGTTTGGAGACACTGGGACGGTCGACCGTCCGGGTCGACCGGGCTGAGAGCAGTGCTCTCTGTTTGTTTGGGTCGACCGGGTCGGTCGACCGTGGTTGCCCAATGGTCACATTTCTAACCGTTGGTGGTCGACCGGGCCGGTCGACCGTCAGCCTGTCAGGCTGCCACATCAGCCTAACGGCTAGTTTCTGGTTTGGCCTATATAAACCCCAATTCTTTGGGATTTTGGCTAAGGTTTTTACAAGAGAAAAAATCCCAGTTTTCCAGAGTTTAAAACAAGTTTTTAAAAGAGTTTTTGGGCTTTAAACTACTCATCTTTATTGTTTTGGGTTTTTGGAAAATCAAAGAAAACTAGGATTTTGGGAGATTGTATTGATTTTCATTTTCTATCATTTACAAGAGATTTCCCTAGTAGTTTTTCTTTGTTGCTTGTTTCCAAAAACACCTTGTTTCCACACTTGAGCTATCACCTATCCTATTCTATTAGGATCATTTGTTTGTGAAAAAAGAAAAGAAAGAGAGATTGTTTGAGGTTGTTGAGCCTCCAAATTGTAAACCCTTTTCTTTGTTGGGTGCTCCCTCTTAGGTAGAGGTTGAGGTTTGGTTTGCTCCCTCTTTGGTAGAGGTGGAGATTGGTGTTTGCTCCCTCTTGATGAGGTGGAGTTGGTTGTTGGTTTGTATCCCTCAAGTGTGAGGTGGATTGGTTGTTGTATTGGCTACGGGTCTACCCCTCGGTTGTGAGGTGGTTGTTTGAGAGAGGAGTTTGGTACTCCTAGAGTTGTAACAAATCCTTCTCGGTGAAGGTCCCTCGGTGGGAGTCCTCGGTGGACGTTATAGTGGATTGGAAATCCTACACGGTGGTGTAGGCGGGGATGTAGAGCAAGGTGCTCGAACCTCGAAACATATCTTGTTGTTAGCGTTTGATCCACTTGTCTCTCTAACTCTCTCTCATTTATTTGTGCAAAGCATCATACTTCATTCATATCATATATTGCTTGTTGTGCCTTGCATAATTCATATTGTTATTCATCCTTATATGCTTGGTTGTTTGTGTGTGCCTCACTTGTACTTAATCAACAAGAGGTTCACATAGCACCTCAACCCATTCAAGGGGAATCAAGAGGAGTTAGTCCAGATCCCTTCACGGGAAATTCGGCTACACTTGTTGATTGTACTAAGTGTGTTTGCAAAATTTGCATTAGCTTCCGCATTTAGCGCATTTAGTTCCTAGATTAGCACTTACACCTATTCACCCCCCCTCTAGGTGTTTTTCACGGAGGATAACGGTGGATCGTCGGGGTGCTCACGGACGAGATCGGGGTGCCGCAGATGCTCATAGAGCTCACGGAGAGGGGCTGCTATGGATGCTCACGCAAAGGGGGGTGCTCGCTGTGGGGTGGAACTCGGGTTATCGTGGGGGTCTTCAGGGCATGGCTGGATGTGCAGGCGTTATGGAGCAAGGAGGAGGGCATGCAACTTGCAGGTTGGAGATGGAAGAGAGGGGAACAGTGGCAAGGGGGTCTCCGATGGCTCGCGCTCGGAGTGGCGGAGCTCCGGCGGGGGCCGAGGTTGAGGAAGGAGGGTGCTCGGAGGCCAGGCGTGGGTTACGACGGAGGGGATTTGAGGAAGAGATGGTGATTAGAATAGATTAGGGTTAGGGATTAGAATTAAAAGAGATTATATGGGAGAGGCTGAGGATGTTTATATGTATGGGAGAGGGGATACTGGGCTTGGGCCGTGGGTTTTAACAAACAAAAAATGAAAAAGAAATAATGAGAATAGAGGCTTGGGCTGGCTCTGTTGCTGGAGAAGAAAAAAAGGAGGTTAGGTTTAGGGTTACTGTTTAGGTTAGGATTATATAAGGGAGTGATTATGAGTAGTGGGTTTCGGGTTGTGGGTATACTAATGGTCATAAATTTAAAGGGTAATGGGATCATAGGCTAAGAGCATTAGAAAGAGATAATATTGATACAAAATACTATAACAACAATAACAATAATAAATAATAGTAATCATATATAATCCAAATTAACATTTAATATTTCAAAATGATTTGTATATTTAATAATAAAAATAATAAGTCATAACCAATAATAATAAATAAAATAAAAAGTCTAGCAAAATAAATATTTAGAAAAATAAAAACACAATATTATTAATTAGGAATATTACAAGAAGAAAGTGAAATTCGACACCGATACTCACTATTTGCATGGTCTTCTTAAGTTGGTTCACGTGGATGTTTGGGGACCTACCAAGAATGCATCACTTGGAGGCTATAGCTACTTTGTCTCAATTGTAGATGATTATTCTATGCATTGTTGGGTATACCCTATAAGACAGACAGTTGAAGCCCTAGAGTTGTTGGTGAAGTGAAAGAATCTGATGGAAAATTAGACAGGTAGGAAGATTGAGGTGCTCTTGTATGATTATGTTGTGGAGTACAATGATTTTTTCCTGCATTTTAGCCAGAGCAATGGTATTGCGACCTACTTCACAGATGAAAAAGATAATGTAGTCAGAGAGGTGAACCGTGCCTTACTGGAGAAGGTTCGATGTTTATTGTCTAATGCATCGTTAGACAAATAATTTTGGCTAAGCTGATTGACTATACTAGTCATCTCTTGAATAGGCTACTGATGACTATGATAGATATAAGACTCCTTGAAGATTTGATCAGGTAGAGCTGCTCGTGACCATAGTTTACTTAGAGTATTTAGTTGTCCGGCCTATGTTAATGTCAAGAAAGATATGATGGACTCTAAGATGAACAAATTGGTGTTTTTGGGATACAAGGAAGAGTTAAAAGGTTACAAGTTATGGGATCCAAAAACAAAGTGTTTATCTTGAGCAGATATGTCACATTAGATGAGGCTTTAGTTATGAAGCGTACTGTCTTCAGCAGGTGGAGATAGGGAAAACCAAAGTAGTATCATAGCGGGTGGAGAGTAGTGCTACGCCACGTTGTCCACTTGGTTCAGTATCGTCTGGGATTTCATCGGTTATGACACCGGGTGGAGATCGAGTAGTCGATATAGATACTGAACATGCTAAAAAAGATGGTTCAGATGCATCTAGAGGAACAAAAGGAACTCCGCGAAGGTGGGTTGTAATATCTCATGTTGATGAGGTTCATATGACTCGGCCAATTAGGCTCGTTGTTGAAAAGAAGAGAGTTGGTTGAGCTCGGTAAATTTGAATGAACTATGAGTGGCTTGAACCCTTGGACAGAGGGTACGTAGGCAACCATGATGGTTCAGTCGTTTGGCGGTGCAGCCCGTATGAAGCTATTTGGATTATTGAGTTCTTGAGAATTGCAGCGGAAGCTGAAATTTGGACTTTATGTAGAGGTGAAGAGTTGTGATCTCGATAAATATTTGATCTTTCAATGGGAAGATAGTTGAGCTTGTATAAGGGGCGTGCATCCAGTTTGTTGAGCTGAAATTAGTTTATGTGACGTGCTCTATTCAGATTTGGTTGGACCGTCTTAAAGACATTTGCATTGAAGTGTCAGTCAGTTGTTGA
Source organism: Agave tequilana (assembly GCA_038442645.1). Taxonomy (NCBI): domain Eukaryota; kingdom Viridiplantae; phylum Streptophyta; class Magnoliopsida; order Asparagales; family Asparagaceae; genus Agave; species Agave tequilana. The sequence goes on from JAVJIF010033601.1 coordinate 70,124, forward strand.
GTCAGTGTTGGCTCATATTGGATTCTTCTTGAGATCATTTGGTATAGTACTGTTCCATTCAGTTGCTGAGTGGTAGACACGTTCATTGGTTAGCTCATATAGTGTTGATTCTCTTCGGTGGAGTGTTAGAAATGTATGTATGGTGCATTCAGTTTGGATGGCGGAGCTGAAATTTGAAATCTTTACAATTGATATTAGTGTCTGTAGGCTGTCTAAAAATCACTAAAAGACAAGCCATTAAAAAGCAGAGTTTCAAGTTCTAGACGCAAAGGCTCAGCACCAAGGCGCGTGGGTTCGACACCCGCGTCTCAACATCAAGGCGCGTGGGCTCGACACCCGCGTCTCAGCATCAAGGCGCGTGGGCTCGACACCCGCGTCTCAGCATCAAGGCGCGTGGGCTCGACACCCGCGTCTCGGCAATAAGGCGCGTGGGCTCAACACCCGCGTCTCAGCATCAAGGCGCGTGGGCTCGACACCCGCGTCTCAACATCAAGGCGCGTGGGCTCGACACCCGCGTCTCAGCATCAAGGCGCGTAGGCTCGACACCCGCGTCTCAGTATCAAGACGCGAGGGTCCAGACCCGCGCCTCGGTTATAACCGCCCTGGTTATTGGGCCAGTCACCGCCCACATAGCGGGGAAGTGGGGAAGTTGGCCCCTCATCGTGGAGCATTTTTAGGGGGCACGTTCACCCCCTAGGACCTCTATAAATAGCCTCGTTTGCTATGAGGTAGAGGCAATCAGAAGAGAGGCAATCAGAAGAGAGGGGATAGACACAAGGGCGATCAGAAAGGCATATGGCATCAAGAGGATCAGAAGATCACAGAGAGAGAAAGACCGAGACAGGAGAGAGCTCAACTCTTCGTCAAGCTCGCTGCGTACGAGTTGTTCTTTGCCTACCTTCTCTTTGAGAGTTGGTAGACAGAGCTGTGCTACTCCCTCTACCAGCCAAAGAGAAGATTCCCTGACGATCCCGACGGTCATCCGGTCAACGGAGAACAAGATTCACTCTCCACCGCCACACGAAGAACCCAGCACTAAACAAAGGGAGGATTCAAGACTCAACATCCTCCCTCCCTTGTAACTGGAAGGAAAAAGCAGTTTTGTTGTAATTTTTTTTATCTGATTCAAGGAAAATTTACAGTAAAGACTTCTTTCTCTTTTTTCCGGCGCGTACAAGAGATGGCAACTCCGCTGGGGACTACATTTTTCACTGATGAGCAAATCGTGGCGCAGGATGACGTCCTCCGTAAGCGGAAGATGGTCGAATCGCTCATTGTCGAGTTCGACCAGGCGAAGTACAAAAAGTTTCTCTCTTCCGGCTCCAAGAGCCCAAAGACCCGCGTCTGCCGCCGGGTCTCGACGGGGAATGACCCCGAGGCCCGATCTGTGGCTCTCTCGGGGCTGCCGCTGCCAACTGTGCCAAGCAAGGTACACGCACCAACGCCTCTCAGAAGGCCCGCGTGGTCTCAGGCACAACTGCCTTTGCGACCAACCGCGTCGCACAGAACACCCGCGTCAGCGTCTCTCAGGAGACCCGCGTGGTTAAAATATCTGATGTTCAGCATCAGGATGTTGTTGGTCTCTCTCCACCTCCGCGACGCAACCGGAACGCTGAGCGTCGACAGAGGAGACGTGCGCGCCAGCTGCAAGTTGGAACCTCTGGTTGTCTGACTGAGGCTGGACGCAGCATACAAACTGGCGCCTTGCTCGCGCCCCGCGAAGTCCGCGTTTGGCAGCCCAAACGCGAGATTTCTTCAGTTAGGTCCTCTGAGGACCAACTCACCAAACGCCAAGGTGAAGCCTCTGTGCCTTGTCAAGCACAAGAGGCACACGCCTATAGACGTGGGGCCCAGCAGCCTACTCTCTCTCAAGTGTCTCTGCCCCGACACACCAAGCAGCAACGCGACAGGCGCGTCTTGTCTCAACAGAGACGCCAGACGCGCGCTGAACAGTTGCGGCGCGAGAACCGCGTCCCTGAAGCCTGCGTCCAGGCTGTACAGCACATGGATGCCTCCCGTCTTCGACGTTGCGAGGCTAATCTTTTCAATCCCCCTCCCATGGACTTGAGGGATTATTTGACGAAGAAAAGAAGTGCCAATCAGGCCACTTCGTCGTGTTGCTGCCAACGGCTCATCCATATGCTCTCTGAGTGCCGTTGCGGATCAGGCGTACATCAGCAGTCTTTAGTCAGACAGCTAACCCTGATTCCCCCGTCAGCTAAAAGAAGACGCTCCCACAGAAGGAGAACCTTCTCTGACGTTGAGTACCCGGAGCTCACTGCGAATATGACAAGCAGGAGCAAGGGAAAACAACCTGCAGTCAGCTCAGATGAGTCTGACTCTGAACCGGAAGGAGTGTATCGACACACTCGCACCCGGACTGGGGCCATTCTCCCAATTGACTATAATACCTTAGCCCATGGCATTAAAGTGAATGATTCTCATTCCGCCGTAGCGGAATCGAGGGCTTCGAACTCTTCTGTCGAGAAGGATACCTCCGCCTACATGACAGGCACTCCTGAGGAGACGGCTAAACGTTTAGAACAGATTCAGAAGGCACAAATGGATATGATTCTTTCTCAGCAGGAATTTATCAACTCCCTTAAGCAAGCAATTGCACAGCTGCTCGAAGACAGGAGGAGGTCTCCTCCTAAAAAGTCAAAGGGCAAAGGGAGAAAGGGAGAAAGTTCATCTTCCGAACCTTCTGAGGAGACGCGGCGATCTACTTCCGGCTCGTCCAAGTCCTCGTCGCAAGTAAAGGGCGACCAGACCCGGGGAAGGCTCATGCTAAAAGAATGAGTCAACTGGAGCGACGCCTCGAGGCCCTTGCCAATCGCAAAGACCTCCAAGAAGTAGGAGTGGTCCGGCCCTATCTGGCTGAGTGGGACTTAGTTCCGTACCCGCCTAAGTTCAAGGCTCCAACCCTCCAAGCATTCGACGGGAAGGGGTCACCCAACCAGCACATCTACTACTTCAAATCCCAAACCGGGAATGTAGTAGACAACGATACTATCCTGCCGCTAATGGCCTCGCAGAAGCTTTCAACAAGACTATTGGCAAGCTTCTCAAGAAGTTCGTCTCGAAAAGTCAACGAGACTGGGACGACAAGTTGGGTGAATGCTTATGGGCCTATCGCACAACTGTGCGAACCCCAACTAAAGCTACGCCATTTTCTTTGGTATACGGTGTGAAGCCGTGCTCCCACTAGAAATCCAAATTCCATCTCTACGCGTCGCCTTGACAGCGGAGATGACAACAGAGGAGAAGCATCGACAGCGACTCTAGGAACTGGAGGCCTTGGATGATAAACGTCTGCAGGCCCAACAACAAATCGAGCTCTACCAAGCTCGTATTACCAGAGCCTTCAACAAGAAAGTTAAAATGCGAACTTTCAAGAAAGGTGATCTTGTCTTAGCCGTCAGAAGACCCATGGTAATGACGCACAAGACAAAAGGAAAATTCCAACCCAAATGGGAAAGACTATTTGTAGTAGAGTCAGTCTACTCGAATGGGTCATATCGCCTCATAACCTCAAATGGCGATGCACTCATGATGCCGATCAATGGCAGGTTCCTGAAGAAATACTATCCTTAGATGGTATTCTTCCGCTGATCAAGTTAAAAGTACACCTCTGATCAAAGTAAGAAGAATTTCTTCATTATAACATCCGACGCCCCCGACGGCTAAGGATAGAGGAAAATGTTGGCTTCTAAGCCCAACATAAGTCTTCGACAACTCATCATGCTAAGGGGAATAGCATGGCTAGCCCAACTCAAACGGTAGTTGGTAAAGGCACCTCAAATTCGTTGATAGCTGAGGGTTTGCTAAAAATCCTAAGTGGACTTGGCTCCACTCTTTCCTCCAAAATTCCTTACCAATTCTCATCTACAGAATGGTAGGTCTACAAAATACAACCATTACTAAGTTAACACTATACCTCTGGTAATGGAAACTTTTCAATATTCCTTGTCGAGTACAAATTTGGTTTGTCAACTCTACACGGAGTATCAAACTTTCAAATTTGTCAAGTTAACACTATACCTCTGGCACTTCAAATTTTCACTTGTCAATTCTCACCAATAGAATGACAGGTCCTCAAATTGCTCTTATCATGAGTCAATCTTTGTCAAGTTAATACTACACCTCTGATAAATTACTGTTAAGGTTTAACACTACACCTCTAAACAGTAATCAGGTTTCTGTCAGGTTTAATATTACACCTCTGACAGTCACTTTTCTTCAGACTTCCATATCGAAGCTGAAATGGATGATGCTAAGTTAACATTACACCTCTAGCATCAAGTCATTGCTAAGTTAAACAATACACCTATGGCCATGACTTTCCCTCGGACTTCCTTACACAAGCCGAGATGACCAATGCCAAGTTCAACATTACACCTCTAGCATTACCCTCGCTGTCAAGTTAAACATTACACCTATGACAGTGACACTTCTGAGTTAAGTTAATATCACACCTCTGACTCACATCCTTGTCAAGTTAACATTACACTTCTGACAAGACCACTTGCAACCCGTTAAGTTAATATCACACCTCTAACGGTAACAAACTTTCCTAGATTCCCCACGAGTCTAGTCTCACTTGTTATTCTCTTTAACAGAATAACAAGTCTACCTAAAAACATTGTTAGGTTAATACTACACCATCAACAGTGTTTCCATCAAATCCCCAGCTGAGCTCAATCAAGTTAATCCCAAACACTTGATAAAAGTTCACCCTCCCTGGGGGTACCAATTCTACTTATCACTTTCTCTTATAAAGTGGCAGGTCCACCAAAAATTATTTCATCTCTGTCAAGTTAATATTACACCTATGACAGTATTGTGAGAGTTCCCGAAATAGGATCTTTCCCTACAAAGTTTGACTTATTAAGATTATCATCATAATTTTGACAAAGTCAAAGATTCTTTGCTTCTATGAGTCTAACTGAAGACAAAAAGTTCAAGACAATGAAAGAGGCAAAAAGAAAAGTGTCACTTTTATTATATCCAGGCATACGAAAGTGATACAAAACGCTCTCTTATAAAATAAGATTGAGTGTTACAATTAAGGAGTACAAAGAAGTCCCTCTCTCTCAGAGGCCGTACTCACTCCTTGAAGCCGCATCTAATTCCAAGTGCACGATGTCTGAAGAAGTGCCAAACTGTGGCGACAATTGGAGCCGGTTGCACTATGGTGCATGACGTAAACATCGGAAGAGCCCTAGCTGACTAAGCTAAGAGCAATAGTGTTCTTGAGGTCCGGTGGCAGCAGAAAGCCAGGCAACCCTTCCTTCATGAGCATCTCTTTCGCCAGAAGGCCATCCAACGAACATGGAGTGTCCTTGATGTCACTTCTGGAGTGGGAGAGGAAGAGGATCCTATCTGCCACTGTATCCACCGTAACCTCCTCGCCGCCATACTTACCCTGACCATCCATTGCCAGCAGGTATGACTGGTGCAGTGGATCTGAAGAGACCTTGGCGAGGGTTAAGTCCTCGTCAGGGACATAATATATTCCCTTGTAGACGACGAGGACCATATTATATTCCCTTGTAGATGAACATCGAACGAGTTCGCCGACCGAAATATTCTTCCAAAGGCCCAGCGAACCTGAAAAAGGACAATCAAGCCTACCTACAAGGAATAAACAAGGGGGTTAGAAATCTGGAACTTAGTATACTTCAACAAAGAAAACTAAGTGACAGACGCGACTATTGTCGAAAACTTCAGACGCGGGAATGAGCCCGCGCAGTGAGTCAAAATACCGCGTCAACTGAAGCAGACGCGAATCAAAATTGTGCCACACACAGGATTCAAACGCGGTCTCATTTTGCGCCCGCGCCGAAAACACAAGGCGCGAAAGGACTCAGACGCCGAAAATTGCCATCTCCCTGTCAAGGGAACATGGGTTGCAAAATTCGGGTCTGAAACCTTCAGCCCGAGTTGGAATTCATCCAAGTCAGTGGCCTTAAAACGCGAGCTTCATGAGCAAAGCCAGCGCCAAGTGCCAAAGACTTCTGTGCTCGCGTCCAGAGAAGTTCAAGTCGATGGCGCAAATTCCAAAAAAGGAATGCACCAACTAAGACTTCATCCAGATGATAATATCTCTTTAAGAGATATCAAAGTTCAAACCTGGCTGAGTTAAAAATGTCATGCTAAACCAAGAAGGCGTACCCGTAGAGACCTCTATTAAGAGTGTAACTCTCTGCATCGAAGCGCGGACATAAAAGGAGTTCAGAGAGACGCTTTCTGTTATTGAAATCACTTGACAGTAATAATCTTCTGAAGAGACCAAACAGAAGCATGAAAGCTCTGGGTCATCTTCATCCATGGAGGCAAACCCCTGGTGAAGTCCTTGAAGGGAGAAGACAGAAACTCTCAGAGCACTCGCTCTCAAAAAGAACACAGTATGGACTGTTAAAGGGAGAGAAGGAACCCCTATTTATAGGCAGCCCCTGATAACTGTCATTAATGGTTCATCAAGTGGAACCGTCGGCCTTAAATGACCGCACGATTGTCAAAGTCCAATGGGAAGCTGACGCCTGGAGGTCGCTTCGGGAAACGTTGAAGACGCTGGTCTACAACCGCCAGCGCCGGTTTTACATTAAAGGGTATTAACGCCCAAGTACAATGAAGAACCGACGCGTGGACAACTGCTTCGGGAAACAACGGATGACCCGGTTTCCCAATCGTCAGTGAAGACTTGACGTTCAAAGATCTCATAAAATCTTTATGTCAGGCCACATGTAACGACTGGAAGTTACATCGATACGCAGATGGGAAAACCGCGTCCTGGAACCCGCGTCTCCTTTTTCAGAATGAATGACGTCCACCTGCGTTCCAAAGGAAAGTCCGCGTGACTCAGAATCGCATCCCTTCAGCAAACAGGGCCCATTTTAAGGGAAAGCACTTGACTCAGCAAAGGACTTAGTCCATTCTGAGATTAAGGGGAAAATACACAAGGCTGCGTCCCTCGCGTCCGCTCGAGTCACGTCTTCATTGGCAGGACAGACTCGCGTTACTCAAAACCGCGTTTCTCTCTGCGAGTTGGCGCCGCCGCGTCTCCCTATGGATTGACGCTGCGTCTCATCAAAAGGACTTAGTTCTATCTGAGTTCTTATGAGCTGATGACCGCGTCTCTCCATGAATTGACGCTGCGTCTCATCAAAAGGACTTAGTTCCACCTAAGTCCCTATGAACCAATGCCGCGTCTCATCAAAAGGGCTTAGTTCTGCCTAAGGTCCTATGGGTCAAACGCCGCGTTTCATTTAAAGAACTTAGTCTCACCTAAGTTCAGCATTCACAGTCAGTTAATCAAAGATTGTGATCAAGAGGTCGAATTCATCCACAGCAAGGCAACGAAGGAGGTGGAACCAAAAACTTCAAAGACTTTTATTATATCAAAAATGATAAAAGTTAATACAAAACACTCTTAGTGAACAGAGTGTCCTTTTCTTAAAAAAAAAGAGAGAAGGCTACAAGTCCTGCTCCGCCAAAGAACGGATTTGCTCTCTAAGGCGATGTATCTTATGTTGACGCGCCTTCTCAACCTCCATGAGAGCTCGGGCCCACAGATCCGCTTCAGACAAAAATCCCTGCGCTTGCACTCGGAGGGATTCCAGCTCGGACGAACGAACAGAGAGGTCCGCTTCAGCTTGTGCCTTGGCAACCTCTAACTCCGCTAGCCTCTTTTCAGAGATAGCAAGCCTCTGTTCGTTGAAGACAATCATGGCCTCAGCCCTGGCTATAACAGCCCGAGAGTCAAGGATAGCCTGCTTTGCGGCCTGTATGATCGTCTCTGACTCCTCGGACTCAATCGCCAGCCTTTGGTGATCAGCCTGGACACGTTCAAGAAGACGAGTGCTATCGGTGATCTTCTCCTCCACCTCTCTTCGCTCCTGCTCTTGAGCAACAAGGAGCCTATTCAGCGTTTCTTGGGCTTTGTGGGATGAACCGGCATCATCCTCCAGGGATCGAAGCTCTCTCAGGTGCTGTCCCAGCTGATCCACCAGCAGCTGACTCGCCTGGGCTAGCGAAGGGCCTCCGGCCAACTTGATGTTCTCGACCTGGTTTCTGAGAAACATCTGGGCGAAGTCAAGGGAGCTACCCCTAGTCAGGACGAAATCGATGCATGTTCGCATCGAGGTAAGGAACTGCTGCACCGCCTGGCGTGTCAAAAGCTCCATGATATCATCATCCGAAGTGCTCCCCGATCCCCTTTCTATCACGGGGTGGGGGATGTAGATCGGCTCTGTTGGTGCAAGAGTCGAGCTGACCACGGGTACGGCAGGAGCAGGAGCAGCCACTGGCGCTTCTGGGGGTACCACCTCTGCAGGAACCTCCACAGCCGATGTCAGGGTAGTGAGCTCGACCTCCTCAGAAACCTCAGCCAAGGCTTGGGCCGTGTGGCCTTCCGGAGGGACACTGACCGTCAGACTCTCTACCTGGGCCCCCTCAGTTCTCTCTTCAAGTTATCTCAACATTAGCCAGAATGGTAAAAAGAGAAACATCCGAGACATCAAAACTTCCTTACCAAGATGAAGGTCCAGAGATGTCGAATCCTTGGGTGAACCCTGCAGAGGAGAAGTCTCCCTGACTTCAGTGGTGGCCTCCTCTTCCTGCAGAGGAGAAGTCTCCCTGACTTCAGTGGTGGCCTCCTCTTCCTGCACAGTAGAAGTCTCGGCAGCTGGAGTCTCAACTCCTTCCGGCTGGGTCAACTCTTGCACCATCTCCTCGATATGCGAGGAGGTTGCAGCCTCGGTATCCTCAGCTAATCCTGCAGTATAAAAGGAGAATGTTAAAGCCTCCTCTTCAAAATGAAAAGGGAAATCAGGTCAGAAGGTGAAAAGAATACCTTCAGCGGGAGTAACTGCCGCCAGTGGTGATACCGTCAACGGCTCGCACCCATGTATTTCCTCCTCCGAGATGTGTGAGAATTTACTCGGATCAAGAGGAGCGGGTTCGTCACCATAGTCGACCTCATCCTCAAAATCGCTTTCCTCTGCGGATGAGGAAGACGACAGTTCAACGTGAGAGGCCTCGGTAGCCGGAGCCTTGCCTCTAAACACCCCAGTGGTAGGGCTGGGGTCAACCATCCGAGGACTGGAGATGAAGACAGAAGGAGACCCAGGCTGTTGTGCCTGATCCCTCCTCTGAGCTGAGGAAGACTCGGGCTGAGCTGAGATCCCCAGAATCTCAACATCGCCTCCGCTCATTATATCGACCTTGAGCTGCTCGGTCTCGTCAGTGGCGGTGGGTCTGTCAGCAGGCTCCCCTTCCTCTGCAATCCTGAGGCTCCTGCGGTGTAACCTGCGGGCATGGACTAAGGGAGTGTCATCCTTGTCCACCTCTTCCTCCCTCGGCTCCCCAACACAAGAAGGGATGTCCGCGGATCGAGAAACTGCAGCCGTCAAGTCTCTCCGGACCTTCTTTGGGCAGGCTCAGCAGTGGAAGTAGAGCCTTGATGACGCTTGCTCACCGCTTGTCGAGCCCTGGTTGGTCGCGGCTCCGCCCTTGTTGGTCGCGGCTCCGCCCTTGTTGCTCGCGGCTCCTCCCTTGACCTTCTCCCGACCTCCCTCAGAGCCTTCAGGTACTGCTCGACGCCTCGCGAGCGTTTTCTAGACTCCGACCTTGCTTCGAGATTTGCATTGATACTCTCAATGCATGAATACTCCGGAACAAAGTATGGTGTCTGGTTGACTTGGAAGTACCAAGAGCAGAAGCTGAAGCTCATACGGCACTTTGATCCCTCGATAGGTAGACGAAAAGTTGCTTCCGTCCCTCCGGCCACACTGTAGTACCAAGCCCGAGCACCTTCGAACAAGTTCCCTTTGAAGGCGAGTCGAGCATTGGATTGCCGACGTAGAGTTGATCATAGCCGAACTGTCGGGCGAAACGATTCGGCATGTACGGCTCGATTGTGCATGAAGTCCCTTGCCGGAAAAGCACATATCCGGGCCGAATGTTGATCAACCACCAGAAGACCCTCGCGGACAACCTCGTGAAGTCATCTGGGCCCGCAAAATCAGTAAATAGATCCCCGAAATATGCACCAGGGATCTCGGGGAAGCAGCGATTGAGCTGGTAGTTTGAAGCATCTGAAATGCACTTTCGGACGAAATACATATAAGTATTACGCCAGTCCGAACCCTCCAACCGCTGTACAAAAGGGGCGAAACCCTCACTCCAAGGCACCGGCGTCATCAGGGAAGGGCAGTGCATCACGTACCAAGCCATGAGGTACGTATAAGGCAGCTCGATCCGAGGGTTGGGGCGCTTCACCGTCGGCTTCCCCTCTGAGTCAAGGATCGGTTGGCCATGGGAGTCGACAGCCTTCCCTGCCTCGCAGAAAGCCTGGGTTAACGCCCGCAACCCGCTCTGAATGCCAGCCGTCACGGCCGAAAGAAGGGCTATGGGACTGCCATAGGCCAGGAGCACCGCCGGGTACACCACGTCGGCAACAATGACTTCATGTGGCAGCGTGGGCACCACACAACGCTTCAGCCACAGCATTAAGAAGCCCGCCAACAATGCTCGATCGGAGATAGGGGTCCGGGCTTGATGGTGAAAGCTTTCGAAGACCATGTCAGGTTCGAAACCATCCTCGTTCGAAACCGTGGTGTAGAAGCCTTCCGGAGCCTGGGCGATCCTGTCGGCAATCTCCTCGTCGGAGCTGGGAGCCAGTCGGGTTATTGGATGGTCTTTCTTATTGACGTTGTTAAACAGATAGCTGGCCCAAGACAGCTGCTTGATTCCTCCCGACCTCCAAGTGGTTATCTGACCGCAAATATGGAAGTGACATAGCACTTCCCAATAAGTCTCGTACATTTGAGGAGACCCTTTCTTCATAAGGTTGAGCTCCTCAGTGGTTGGGATATATTCCTCATAGGGAGAATCCCCTGTTGCCAGCCCCGAGACCTCATGCAACTCGTGCAGTGCAAGGCCCATCTCTCCGACCGGGGTGAAGAATGTCCCCGTCAAAGAATTGTAACGCTCCAGGACCCCGAAGAAGTTCTGAGAACTCGGCGGGATGCCATACTGCACGGCCCTGACTGCTGGGTACAGTCCCACATGATCTAGCAGATCTCCAAGATCGGCAAGGACGAAGCTCACCATCCTGCACCACCAATACTTCTCGGTGGAATGAACCCACCCCGGCGCACGGAACTCAACCGGAAAATCACCCTTCGCTTTCATAAACGCGTTGAGGAAGGTAGTGCCGAGTTTTGGTATCTCTCCAACTGGGAGCTCAGACTTGCGCGACCCGGGGAACAGGCCGAGAACCGCCCTATCATGACCATCATGACGGTATACCTTCTGGGAGCCCAAGTCACCGAGGGTAATCTCAGGGACGTAGCGGGAAACATCCCATGTCATCTTCCGAGGGACGGACATGTGCTGGAGATAAGACAGCGGGAACATCCTCTCCATGTCTGGAAGAAAGAATCTTCTGTCCCCTATCTGGCGGAGCCATCTATAATTTCCATCATACATGGAATAGCCGCCATCGCCGATACGATCTCCGAAGAAGAAGGCGGGCTTCTCCAGCTTGACGCGATCATCCGTCGTGAATGCTGCATCGGTCATAAGCACCCGAAGGGTTATCATATCAACATTGGAGAGCCTTTTCTGGCGCTCCTGTGACTTGTCAGCAGTCACAGGTACTGTCCTTCGTAGCACAAAGGCCAGATCACGGTCAGCACCACCTACATGTCCAAAGTGGCGCTTCTTGGCGAGTGGGGCAGAAGGGTGTGGTACTGCAAAAGAAAAGGACACTTAATCAGACACCTTATCAAAAAAAAATGCTAAGTGTCTATAGTCCAGACGCAGAAGAGATACTGGATGCAGGAATTATCAAGTCCGCGTCCAGCCTGCGAATCTGCGTCTAGACGCAGAAGAAATACTGGACGCAGGAATTATCAAATCCGCGTCCAGACCTGCAAATCCGCATCCAGGCGTAAGACCCGCGGGATCAAATCCGCGTTTTGCAAACTAAGACTTATGAAAAATCTCTAAGTACTTGGGCTCAGGTGCAAGATTCATCAAAAGCCTGCACCTGATGAAAAATCTTCAAGTCCGCGTCCGAACCCTTCACAATTAGAAATATTCTAAGTGAAGAATCCGAAATGCAGGACTCGCTGGAACTGGGTCATCAAACCCGCGCCTTGGTTATCAACTCAAAGACAGCGTCTGAGACCGCGTCTGAGAATCAAACACGGTTTGTTTTCTGTTTTAATGGTTCTCCTCCAAAAGATATCTTTTTGGGGTTCCACGAACTCCCATTAATGGTGAAGTTCAAGCCTAAACGGCGTTATACCTGGGAAAGAGACTTCCTGCGCGGAGGAACTGCCCCTCTGGGCCTCGGTGACGGTCGCTCTTGAAGAGGATGCGGTTGGCTTGGTCTTGGGTGCCATTGGTGATTAAGAATCCGGTAATGGAGATGAACAGAGAAAGAAGAACTCTTTTTCTTAAAAACTCTAAACAAATGCGCTCGAAGAAGAAGAGGTATCTCTCTGACTGTTGCCATTTATAGGCACAAGGATTCGCGAAGATACGCGACGCGTGGCTCGATTAGTTCTGCAGCGAGTCATCGCTTGACGCGTGGAAGAAATCATTTTGATGATTCGCGAAGATCACGCGCCATGACTCTGCAGCGAGTCATCGCTTGACACGTGGAACAGATCATTTAATGAACCGGGAAATCCGCGCGCCAAAAGGTGAAATCCCGTCGGTTCCCCAGGCCAACTGGCAGTGCAATCATGACATGGCACAGATTCGCACCCGACGGCCGCGCCTCTTCGATGGACATGCCCCGTCATCACCGCCATAAATGCATTCAAAAAGTCACGTCTCCCTAAGAAGTTCGCGTCTTTCCAGCCTGGCTGAACATCGCGTCTGTTTTATGGAATATCAGTCGCGTTTCCATTTCCAAAAGACGCACCACATAAAAGTCGCGTCTGTAAAGCAGTACTATCTCTGCTCTTCAAAAAAGAACTGGCGTTCAGTCCTTGCTTCTGCAAATCAGTTTCAACAGTACACTGGCACAAGCAGACGATCGTCCACTCCTGGCTTAAAGCGCGTCCATGACAGACTAAAAGCAATCGGGGAGGTTTAGACTGTGTATCTAGACACTCAACACGATCAACTCTGGTGGCTTCAAAGAGTTCAACAGTACACTCACGAAGACCAACTCCAGATAAGATCAAACCCGAAGCGTTAACAGTCCAGTCATAAAGGCGAATGCGGCTAAAATCCAAAGTATTTCGAAATCCGTCCCATTTAACTGCGGAATATCGAAAACTTTGGAGGGGGTTCTGTAGGCTGTCTAAAAATCACTAAAAGACAAGCCATTAAAAAGCAGAGTTTCAAGTTCTAGATGCGAAGGCTCAGCACAAAGGCGCGTGGGCTCAACACCCGCGTCTCAACGCGTCTCAGCATCAAGGCGCGTGGGCTCGACACCCGCGTCTCAGCATCAAGGCGCGTGGGCTCAACACCCGCGTCTCAGCATCAAGGCGCGTGGGCTCGACACCCGCGTCTCAGCATCAAGGCGCGTGGGCTCGACACCCGCGTCTCAACATCAAGGCGCGTGGGCTCGACACCCGCGTCTCAGCATCAAGGCGTGTGGGCTCGACACCCGCGTCTCAGTATCAAGACGCGAGGGTCCAGACCCGCGCCTCGGTTATAACCGCCCTGGTTATTGGGCCAGTCACCGCCCACATAGCGGGGAAGTGGGAAAGTTGGCCCCTCATCGTGGAGCATTTTTAGGGGGCACGTTCACCCCCTAGGACCTCTATAAATAGCCTCGTTTGCTATGAGGTAGAGGCAATCAGAAGAGAGGCAATCAGAAAAGAGGGGATAGACACAAGGGCGATCAGAAAGGCATCTGGCATCAAGAGGATCAGAAGATCACAGAGAGAGAAAGACCGAGACAGGAGAGAGCTCAACTCTTCGTCAAGCTCGCTGCGTACGAGTTGTTCTTTGCCTACCTTCTCTTTGAGAGTTTTGGTAGACAGAGCTGTGCTACTCCCTCTACCAGCCAAAGAGAAGATTCCCTGACGATCCCGACGGTCATCCGGTCAACGGAGAACAAGTTCACTCTACACCGCCACACGAAGAACCCAGCACTAAACAAAGGGAGGATTCAAGACTCAACATCCTCCCTCCCTTGTAACTGGAAGGAAAAAGTAGTTTTGTTATAATTTTTTTATCTGATTCAAGGAAAATTTTACAGTAAAGACTTCTTTCTCTTTTTTCCGACGCGTACAGTGTCTGGAGAGAGTTGCCTGAGTGGTAGACAAACTCAATTTGGATCTGATGTGATCATTTGAAATCAATTGTAAGTGTGTTGGTGACTCATTTGGAACAGTTGGTTCGTTCGGCCAAATCAAGATCGTGTGTCGATTTCGCCTGGAGTTCATTGGACTCGAGTAAACATGGTCACAAAACTAAATGGGATTATTTTATTTTTGTCCACCGTTTTAGGCGTGAATAATCATGCTTCCTGAGGTATAACTACCAAGCTTCAATAAGTGATTTTTATTATCATTCATATTTTATATATTTTTATGACATTTTTAGTCTTTTGTTTTAATCCCAAGAAATTGTGCAAGTGTGAACTGCATATATCTAAGACAAAAAATTCGAGATCAAATTATCTTTCCAATCTTACTTTCTTATCCTAAAATTTAAATAAGATATATTATTTTAAGTTGGTTTAAGACTTCATAATTTTAGATTTTCTTAATTCCTAAGATCCTCTTAACTTTCTTAAAAATAAATCAAAATTATTTCTCTTATTTCAAAAAGTTTTGTAAAAAGAAAAGAAAAGAGTTTTTATATAAACGAAAAAATCTAAAATTTTTCTAAGAATAAGTGTAAAAGAAAGAAATTTTAGAACAATCTACGTTAGTAGACCCTCCCCCACACTTATCTCATGCATTATCCTCAATGCATCGTGAATGTGTATATGCAGAAAACAAATATAGATAGAAGAAAATTATCTTATGGTGGTGGTTCTGGTGATGGTCTGATTGGTTCACGAAATGCGACCCAATCTAGAGATTGTGGATCTAAAGGAAACAACCAGTGACCTCTCTAATATGACCCATTAAAAGAATGATGAAGCGTATGGTCTTATTTAAAATATTATCCCCATCCGATTTTCAATTTTCAAAAATAATTACTGAGTTATTTTGTTCAACATCCTTGTCCAACAATAAAGTGTGATTGTGAAAGATGATTGATTTGGGTTCAAACGGAACAGGAACAAATACTGACTCGGAAATGTGACTTAGGTCAAGTTGAGATTCAAAAGTGTGAGTCAAAATTAGTTCAAAAATAGAGTCCAAACCAAAGAATTGATGTTCACACACTGTCCCCATCAATGAAGTATGATCATAAGATATTAGTGATTCAATTTTACGGTGTACTGGTACAGGATTCAATGTTGATTCCAGAATATGAAAAGAATTTGGTAAAGATATCAGAGTCATTATTGAATCAAAAAGTGAAATGGAATTATCAACTTGTGGATTAGGATCACATTCTTGCTCAAGTTCAATTTCATAAAAAGGATATATTGCCAAAATGTCAAGATAATTCTCAAAATTTTAGGTAAATTCAAATGGATGTAATGAAATTGAATCTTTATTTTCATCCACGGAAGGAATGTGAATGGGTGAAATAATTGATTCAAGTTCAGGAATTGTGAGAATCAAAACTGGCTCAAGAATGTTACCTAGTTTAGGTAACACTACAGGAGTTGATATTGATTTAAAGATTGGACTCGAATCACTAAATTGAAGGTCAAGTTCACATTCATCTTCAAGTTCAATTTCAGAAAATAGATACATGCCAAAATATCAAAGATTTGATTTTGGTCAAGTTCAGGTTGGTATGATAAAATTGAAGCTTGATTTCGAAAATGACATGATTTTTTGGTCATATCAATAGAGTTGAAGATATCATAATTTGCCAATGATTGATAAAAGAGAGTTTTCTCATTCTTATAGTAGTTAGCCAATTAACTCTGTTTTGATTCGAACTTACTAATAGACTGGGAAGCAAAATTTTCGTGGTTTTGCATCATGTTCTGCAGGCATTATATACTCTTTTCCAAATCGGATATTTCTTCTTGGGGAGATGGGTTTGGAAAGGGAGAGTATGAATCTTGGAAATTTGATGGACATTGGAAGTTGAATATGTTTTGAAATTGTTGTTTGGACACCTGCAAGAGTTCTAAAGTTTTTTCCAATAATGATTTTTCTTTTGGTGGTTCTGAAAAAGAGCTATATGGATTTTGGGAACTCTGTGGATATGATGAGGTCGTCATAATTTTAAATTATTTTTGGGCCTCTAACATGGCTTCCATACTCTTTTGCAACTCTAATTTTTCTTCAATTGGTGGTTCTGAAAAAAGATTATGTGAAGAAAAATGTGAGAAAGAAATGGTAGACAAGGTGATTGATAATTTAACTTGGGGGTGGTGAATCCCCACTGACTCTATGAAGAGTAGAAATTATTTTAAAAATTATGGTCATAGGATTGGGGGTATGGGTCATATTTAGTCGGATAAGTCTAATCTGGCCTATATAGTTAGTTCATGTTGTACATAGTCAGGTTGAAATTATCCGAGTCAAATGAGGTCAGTGTGCAATATGGATTCATATTAGGGTTGAACAAATTGTTGTTGTGGAAATCCATATCACAATTTACAAAAAAAAGAAAAACAAACAAACAAACAAACAAATAAAGAAAAAGAAAAAGAAAAAGAAAAAGAAAAACAAGCCTATGTTAGGGTTGATTTAGACTTAGATGACTCCTAACTGGTTAGACTGTCCACATGGGGTACATGGTAAAAATCTGACCACAAGTTAATCGGCCAGGTAGGAGCAAGACCAGTGGGAGGTATTCGTGCCGGAGCAACGGGCCTAATTATGACAAACCACTGTTCTTCGAGGTTTGGCCTCTCAATCCCTAACCTTAGATACTAATTTGAAAAGAGTCAAACTCTAACAACTTCTCCCTTAGGTCAATCTCTTAAATGAGTCCGAGATGTTCCTCGGGGCCAACGTCTAGCAAATTTTATTTAGATTTTGGTTGTATGAGTGGGGAGGTGATTTTTAGGCTAAAGAGGGTAATGACTTCCCCACCTTATGTTATATCGGGATATGTCCTAACTTCAATTCGTGCAAGTGTGCAATATAGATAAGAATGAACACAAAAAGTGAGTAAATCACTCACGTGTTTGTCTTAACTATATGTAATGCAATATGTACACCTCGGTTCAGATCACAATATCAAAAAAACAAAATACAGTATATTGGAAGGAAAATTGACACGTGCCTAGATGTAAATGTCTAAACCGTTTTAAAATATCCAATTATCGTATTTTAGTTCTTAAAATTATTATAGTGCACAGATAATATAAGCAGAAAAATAGCTGCAGAAGATAGCAATATACAAAGATTTACCCAACCATACAAAATTTTTGAAGCACTTACTCCCTGCTTTTTTGAGCAGGGAGATGCAAGCAAGTGTGGACTTCTGCAATGTTAAAAATTTATCCTACACGCCAAAAAAAAAAGAAGAAAAGTTAACAAAAATGTGAAATCAAACCGTTCCCATCCCCAGCGATGGCGCCAAAATTTGATCGGAGAAAAACCGTGCATGAAAAAGTGTTGTTTTGAAAAGTGTGTGCGCTTTGGCTTCCTCGATACTTCCGTTATAGTTTGCTGGCTAAATGGGTCAAATTCACAGGGACGGAAAGTGATAGAAGATTTACCAGTCGATTCACGTGTGTGTTAACGGTTGTTCAATGTTTTAAAGAATGAAAAGAAAAGAAATAAAGAATGGAAAGAGAAGGATACGGTGAAAACAAAGAAGTGAAAAATATAGAAAATAATGTATTTGTGATTTTTGTAATTATTTCTAAAACAAAGTAAAAATGAAAGAAAACTCATAGCTATTAACTACTAATGGCTCCACCAATATGCTAACCTCTTAGTGATAATTGCCTCACATGTATCCTTGGCCATCTCTAGTCCTTGGTTCAAGAGCTTTACAAAGCATGACCCATAAGATCACTTTCACATTCAAACTCAACAAACAAGAGCAAGGTACACTTAAACCATGAAAAGTAAGTAGAGTAAACATAGAATAAAGTAATGATAACTTGTTAGAGAGTTAGATTTTAGAGTGTTAGAATCTATCATCATGAGCCATCAATGGCTCTTGCAAGAGCAAGACCAAGTAGAGGCTAATAAATTCATGTGGATTATCAAATAAGGAGTTAGCAAGTTAGTGGTTAGTTGCCATGAGAGAAAAAGCTAAGCATATAAAAAGTTAGAGAGAAGAAAACAAGTAGAGATAAAAGAGAACATTTCATAGATTGTCACCTTCCATTACAAGAACTCTAACTTTCATCCTATGCATCTCTCTCTTCCCTATTACATGATCTACAAAGGAAATGAAAAATAAAAGAAAAAAGAAAACTACACTAAACTACACAAATGAGAGAAATCTACCCTAAAAACTCTCCTCCTTGAAAATCTGCTCAACACTGAGTATTTATAGGTAAAGGAGGGCACTAGGGAAGCTGTACGGAGCCGTGCGACGAAAATCGACGTACGACTCCACAGCATGGCCGCGTGCGGCCAGAACTACAGCGCCAGGGCATGGGTCTTGTACTGGGGGTATGGGCATTGTATTGACTTCTAGTTTCTTATTTTCTGCTTCCAAAATTAGTAGATTGGGCTTCTAAGGTTTGGGCTTCTTCTAGGCTTTAAAAATCCTCAAATAAATTAGAGTTTTGGGCTTCTTCTTCACCTCATACTATGGACCTAGAAATGCAAAAGAAAGCCATTATTTAGCAAAACTTTATATACCTAAATACTCTCTGGGATATTCACTTTGAACAACGCGAACCGCCCACAGAGGATAAGCTAACCCAGATTAATTTGGGAGATGAGGCTAATCCCAATCCCATCTTTATAAGCAAAAGCTTATCACCCCCGAGAAGGAAGATCTTATATCTCTTGTGTGAGAGTATATAGATATTTTCGCTTGGAACTACGAGGATGCCTGGGCTCGACCCTCAAGGGGCTATGCATCGCCTCAACATCAATCCGAATGCAAAGCCTATCAAGCAATAGTAACGACGGTTCCGCCTGAAGATAATGAAAGAGATTCAGTCGGAAGTCAAGAAGCTTATAGACTCCAGTTTTATCAGGAAAGAACAACAACCTGATTGGGTAGCCAATATCATCCCCGTTACCAAGAAGAATGGGAAGATCCGGGTTTGCGTTAATTTTTGTGCTCTAAATGAGGCGTGTCCTAAAGATGAGTTCCCTCTTCTAATCACGGATGTCAAGATCGACAACACGTGAGGGTCCGAAGGGATGTCTTTCATGGATGGATTCTCGAGATACAATCAAATTAAGATGTACCCTGACGATGAGAAGCATACATCTTTCAGGACACCATTAGGGGTGTATTGTTATACTGTCATGCCCTTTGGATTGAAGAATGCTGGGGCGACATACCAAAGATCTATGAATGCAATTTTTCATGAGCATATACGCAAAATAGTGGAATGCTACGTAGACGATATTGCAGTGAAAAGCTATGTCAAAGGCAATCACATAGCAGATCTGAAGACAGTATTCGACATCATGCGGGCACATCAATTGAAGATGAATCCCACAAAATTCTTCCTAGGAGTAGCCAGCGGTAAATTCCTCGGGGTCCCCAGCGGAGTCGCCATCTTTTGTTTCCTCAAAGAAGTTGAAGGGCGTATAAAATCTTTATTTGAATGTAAAGAAAATTACAGTGGATCAATAATCTCCGATTACAAAAGAGGGGAAAAGACATAGTCTCCCCTTTATTTAATGCTGGGTTCTTGATTTGGTGGTGGGGAGTGAGTCTTGTTCCCCGTTGACCGCCGAACGTCAAGTTCCTCTTGTGGATCCTTTCTTTGGATCTACTAGAAGAGTAGCACATCTCCTATCAGTAATGGAATCTCAAAGAGATTTAAAGAACTTGAACTTAGCAAGTTAACAAAAAGAGTTGAACTCTTTTCAGGCTACAAGAGCTTCAAGGCCGAACTCTGGCGAGATAGCTCTCCTTCTCTAGCATTTGTCTTTTTAGGATTCTCCTCCAGAACTCTCCCTCTTCAGCCCCTTTCTAGAGGTCCCCATCCTCTAGCTATTCATAGTTATTTATAGAGGAATTGGGGTGTAACTATCCCCTTAAATCTCTCCATTAATGGAGATTAATCCCTCATTAGGTGGGGAGAACATGGGAGTGATTGACCCAGTCATGGCTGACAGTTACAGTAGAAACGCGGCTTTCACGCTGGACGCGGACCTCACCCAGATGTTAAGACGCGGAGCTCACAGGCTCGCGTCTGTATTGGAACGTGAAGCTGCTCAGGCTCGCGTTTGAGTTGAAATGTGGAGCTGGCGTCCGCGTCTGAGAAAGAACGCGAGGTCCGCAACTGGAAACTCTACATCTGACAAATGACGCGAGGTCCGCGTCTGGCGACCTTCGCGTCTGACAAAGGACGCGAGGTCCACGTCTAGCGATCTCCGCTTCTGATAAAGGATGCGAGGTTCGCGTCTGAGGTTTGAACGCGACCTCCATATTTGCGAGGTCCGCGTCTGAGCTTTGTCCTTAGCAATTTTCTGATAGCCTACAATCACTGATGGAGTAGCACAACTCCTATCAAATGAAATCTCAAAGAGATTTTGGCAAAACTTGAACTCAGTAAGTTTGTGTAAAAGAGTTGGACTCTTTTTAAAGCCAATATTTCTCAGCTAAAAAATCTGACCCTTTTCAATAGCAGCTTTAGCTATTTATAGAGGTTTTAGGGGTAAAACTATCCCTAAAAACTCTCCATAATGGGGGTTAACTCCCTTCATTACGTGGGCAGTACTTAACCCAGTAATGAGGGTAGTTATAATTGAGACGTATGGCTCATTTACAGTTAAAGCGCAGATTGAACTCTACGTTTAGCCTTTGAGGTAACACTGGACGCGGGCCTTGAGCTTCGCGTTTAGGTACTGAAGTGGTGCTGAGACGCGGACTTCAAACTCTGTGTTTCCTCATTGACGTGATGTTGGACGCGGGCCTTGAGTTTCGCGTCTGAGACGCAGGCTTCAAGCCTCGCGTTAAAGCACTGAAGTGGTGCTGAGACACGGGCTTCAAACTCTGCGTCTTGACACTGCAGTGATGCTAAGATGCGGGCTTTGTGGCACTGTAGTGATGCTGAGACGCAGGCTTTGAGCCCTACGTCTTGGCACTACATGAATAGCTTTGATCAACTTTACGTCTAAAGTATGGACTCTGCATTTGATGACTTGTCTTCAGTGAGTTTTAGACAGTCTAAAGAGAGAGCAAGAGAGGGGTGTTCCTCACTAGAGGATGTGGTTTTCTTCCTCTAAGTTGGCTGTTGAGCTGACATCTACATGGCGGAAGAGAGGAAGAAATTCTTCCCCTAAAAAAACCAACAGAACAAGTCTGGATCATTAAGATCGAGGCACTATATTACTTTTATACTCCTTTATTTTTTCCTCCCTCTTCAGTCCCCTGCTCTTCTCACCTCCTTCCTCTTCTTCTTCCCGCCATCTCTCTCATTCTCGCGCCTTGTCTCTTGCTGTGATCTTTTCACGGTGGCCTAAGTTGGGGTCTTTATTCACCCTGCAGCTGGTTTTGAACCTCATCGGGGAAGCATTCATTCTCTTCGGCCCAGACCTGCTTTATCTTCAGCTCAAAGCTCTGATCTCCACTCTCCAGGGTTCGATCTGAATTATATTAGTTTGGATCCCTTGCGTTGACCTCTTTGGCCTCGATATACTCTCTTGAGGAGCAAATTCGTTGTTCTCCTCATCGATCTCCTATCTAGAGGTGCAATTCTATATTTTTTGTGTTTGATCTCCTCCCTTAAGGCACATATTTGTTCGATCTACTCTACAGAGGCCGATCTGAGTATACTTTCAGTTGTTTACTGACCCTCCCCCAGGTTTTCGGGCGGTGGATTCCATCTTTTTGTTGCTACTGACCCTCCCCCAGCCTTTTATCTGTCGTCGGCCTCTCGCAGGCTTTGATTGGTTGGACCTCTCCCGCAGCAGCTAATGTACCTTCCCCTTGTCTTTTAGTCAGTGTCGATTGAGTCCCTACCCTAATCATGATGGCAATTCTTTTTTGTAAGGGTTTCTTGTATGAGATCTGTGTATTCCTTTTGTATTTAGCTTCATATTCTTTTTTAAGATTTTGCCTTTTTCAAGAGGAGATGATGGTCCAAGAAGATTCAATTTGATTGGAGAAGATGATAGCTTGAAGAAGAAGAAACAAACCAATGCTCAAACTAGTCGACTATGAAAATCACCTAGAGGGGGGGTGAATAGGTGATAATGCTAATCAATGCACAATAAAAATTTATGATGCAACAATCGCCCAAAACAAGACTAGAAGTCGGATTCCCCGTGAAGGGCTCTAAACTCCTTCCTGGTGATTCCTCTGAATATGAGTTTGAGGTGCACAATGCAATCTTGTTGTATGAGACTTTGATTGACAATATGAATATGAAACAAGTGAAAATAGCAATGAAAGTAGATAGCAAGTAATAGGAGCAATGAAAGTAAAGCAAGAAGCAAGAGCAAGTAAGCCAAACGCAAACACCGAGAATTTTTCCGAGGTTCGAGCACCCTGCTCTACGTCCCCGCCTTCCCCAGAAGGATTTCTAACAACTATAACTTCACAAAGATGTTACAAATACACCGGAGTACCCGACTCCACAATCTCAAGTACAAGTTCTCTCTTGGTGATCAAAAGACCACAAACTCTCTTTTGAAAAATTCTCTTCCCTTACAAAATCCTTGTAGAGCAATGAGTAGGATTGAAGCTCTTGTATGTAAGTGAAAAAAGAAAATGAAATCAGAGAGATTTGAAAAACACTTCAGAGAATGAGAGAGATTTTTAGCACAAAAACCAAGAAATGAAATTCTTTTGAATGCCTTAAACTTTTGGAATTTTTGTAAACTTTTGTTGTGAAGAAACCTCTCCCTAATCACCCCTATTTATAGGAGAGGGCTAGGGATTAAGGAGTAAACCCACTTAATGCTAATTAGGAAGTATTAGGTTCAGAAAATATCATTTAAACACTTTTAGGAGAGAAAAAGACAAAAATAAAACATGTTTAAAAAGTAGCCGTTACTGTTGAAACGACTCTCTCGGTCGATCGGTCGGTCGACCGGGGTTCAAATAAAATAACCGTTGCGGGCTTCCGGTCGACCGCCCGGTCGACTGGGCAGAAACAGAGAGCAACTGTACTTCAGTCAGTCGACCGGTCGGTCGACCGCAAAACGTGCACACCGGATACGCAACAAACTGCCAGAAGTCCGGTCGACTGGGTCAGTCGACCGACCTAACCTGACTTAGTGTCGGTCGACCGGTCGGTCGACCGTCTCAGGCTAAAAATCAAAATTGAAACAGAATTTTGAGGAGATTTTGATATCTAACAAAATTGTTTTGATTAGAGATAAATGTAAAACATAAAATTGAGTTTTTAATCAAAAGGCTTTGTATCAAAATATTTTGTATATATTTATAGGGAATATTTTTAGAAATGAGATGTGCGCAAAAAGTGTGCGTTGGAATATAGAGCTTCAAACCTATTCACTATTCTTTAACAAAAACTATAAAACTAGAAACAAATCTAATGAAGTCTCTTGAAGTCTTGAGCCATGCAATGCCTTGCTAGAGCCTTCTCTTCTATGTTCCTTCCTTGTTGTGCCATATGCCTTATTTGCTCCATGAACCTAGAATTCCTTGCAAAAGCTAAGCAATGATCTCCAAATATGGTACTAACTTAAAACTTTTCTTGAACAAACTAATTAGTACCAAAATAGCTCTTGTTTGTTTTGTTATCATCAAAACTCTAAACAAATGGAGAGTGTAACCTTTTGGGCCAACTATCTCCCCCTTTTTGATGATGACAAAACAAATAGGCTATGATCAAAAAATAGGGGAGGTGAAAGCTCCCCCTCAAATTATGCTATATAAAACAAATTAAAGAGAGGTAAATTGCAAGACCAGGAGACATAAAACACTTGCAAAACACTTTAAACTCAAATACAAGAATTCATAAACACATTTTGCAAAAACCAAAAGCCATATAAACTCATATGGAACCAAAACCATATGAGTTTATATTTCCATATAAACTCATTCTCCCCCTTTTTGTCATACATCAAAAAGGGTTAAGAAAACATTTTTATTCAATAACACAAACATTAAGTTCATCACAAATAAAGGAAAATCTAGCAAAATCAAGTGGTTTAGTGAAAATATCGGCAAGTTGCAAATCCGTGAAAACATACTCAATATCTATATCACCTTTCTCAAAATGATCTCTAAGAAAGTGATATCTAATCTCAATGTGCTTGGTCTTACTATGTTGATTTGCATTCTTAGTCATATGTATAGTACTAGTATTATCACAAAATATTTTTATATGATTATAATGCAAATCATAATCAAGGAGAGTATGTTTCATCCAAAGGACTTGTGCACAACAAGCCCCCGCGGCAACATACTCCGCCTCGGCGGTTGAGAGAGCTACGGAATTTTATTTCCTAGAGGACCATAAAACAAGACAATTACCAAGAAATTGACATGTCCCACTAGTACTCTTTCTATCTACTCCACAACCTGCATAGTCGGCATCCGAATAACTCTTCATTGAGAAATCTCCGGTTTTCGGATACCAAAGACCCATTCCAATTGTGCCCTTAATATAACGAATGATGCGTTTTACCGCAATAAGATGGGACTCTTTAGGACACGATTGAAATCTAGCACAAAGACACACACTAAACATGATGTCCGGCCTACTTGCCGTTAAATACAACAAACTACCTATCATGCTTCTATATAACTTAATATCAACACATTTACCTTGGTCATCCTTATCAAGCTTGGTTGTAGTTGCCATGGGAGTGTTGCAAACTTTTGAGCCTTCAAGTCCAAACTTCTTTACGAGTTCCTTTGCGTACTTGGCTTGACATATGAAATTCCTATCTTGCAATTGCTTGATTTGGAGTCCAAGAAAGAAATTCAATTCACTCATGGAAGACATTTCAAACTCACATTGCATAACCTTTTCAAACTCCTTACACAAAAACTCATTAGTAGAACCAAAAATTATATCATCAACATAAATTTGCACAATTAAAATGTCATTATCAACATGCTTAGTGAAAAGAGTTGTGTCTACTTTGCCTTTAACAAAATTATTTGAAATGAGAAAACTAGAAAGCCTTTCATACCAAGCTCTTGGGGCTTGTTTCAATCCATACAAAGCTTTATCAAGTTTAAAAACAAAATTAGGATGAACATGATCAACAAAACGGGAGGTTGTTCAACATAAACTTCTTCATTTATAAAACCATTCAAAAATGCACTTTTCACATCCATTTGAAAAAGTTTAAAATTTTTAAAAGATGCAAAAGCTAGTGTCATCCGTATAGCTTCAAGCCGTGCTACGGGTGCAAAGGTCTCCTCAAAGTCAATTCCCTCAACTTGAGTGTAACCTTGGGACACTAACCTAGCTTTATTCCTAATGACATTTCTGGACTCATCCATCTTGTTCCT
Organism: Agave tequilana; assembly: GCA_038442645.1. Lineage (NCBI taxonomy): Eukaryota > Viridiplantae > Streptophyta > Magnoliopsida > Asparagales > Asparagaceae > Agave > Agave tequilana. Next base: position 95,774 of record JAVJIF010033601.1, read on the forward strand.
AAAGATTCACTTAGTACCGATTATTGGTCTATCGTGAGGCCTAGGAACAAGGTACCAAACTTGGTTGCGCTCAAATTGATTGAGTTCCTCTTGCATGGCTAGCAACCAATATGAGTCCCCCTCGGCTTTGAGGATGTTTTTGGGTTCAAAATGAGAAATAAATGCAAAGTTACCACATAAGTCATGGAGTTTGGAGCGAGTTGTTACCCCTTTAGAGACATCACCTAAAATGAGTTCCTTGGGGTGATTTGTAGCGTATCTCCAATCTTTAGGAAGCGGTTGAGAGCTTTCCTCTTTATCCTCTTGAACATCACCAATGGGTTCTTGCTTTTCTTCTTGAGCGGGTGAGTCCTTCAAGGATAGTCTCTCCATGTCTTCACCTAATGAGTTAATCTCTACAACATTCTCAACAACCACATTAGATTCTTCAAATTTAACATGCATGGATTCTTCAATGGTAAGGGAAGATCTATTGAATACTCTATAAGCTTTACTAGTAGTAGAGTATCCAACAAAGATAGCTTCATAAGCCTTAGCATCAAATTTACCCAAGTTATCTCTAGTATTTAAAACAAAACACTTGCATCCAAAAACTTTGAAATATGCAACATTAGGTTTTCTAGAATGATACATTTCAAAAGATGTTTTGGATGAATTTTTACACAAATAAATACGATTTGAAATATAGCATGTGGTGTTTACGGCCTCGGCCCATAGATATTGAGGGAGGTCATATTCACTTATCATGGTCCTAGCAATCTCTTGAAGTGTTCTATTCTTTCTTTCTACAACTTCATTTTGTTGTGGAGTTCTAGGACATGACATTTCATGCTTGATTCCCTTTTCATCACAATAAGTCATGAAGAGTTGGTTAACAAACTCACCACCTCTATCACTCCTTATTTTCAAAATCGAAAAACCTTTTTCTTTTTCAACCCTTTTTCAAAAAATCTTGAAATGAGAAAAAGTTTGATCTTTGTGTTCCAAAAAGAAAACCCAAGTGAAATAGGAAAAATCATCAACTAAAACAAATGCATATCTACTACCATTTAAGCTCTTAGTTTTAGTTGGTCCAAAGAGATCCATATGAATTAATTCTAATGGCCTAGTTGACATGATATCCTTGATTGGTTTGAAGGAAGACTTGGTTTGTTTCCCAAGTTGGCACGCACCACAAATGCTGTCTTTCTCAAACTTCAAGTAAGGAATACCCTTCACCAATTCCTTAGAATTAATCCTAGAAAGATGGTCAAAAGATGCATGTCCTAATCTTCTATGCCAAAGCCAAGAATTCTCATCAAAAGTATTCAAGCATTTAGTAGAACAAACCAAATTAAGCATGTCAATGATATAAACATTATTATCATGAAATCCGGTGAGAATACAATCATTGGTTTTACAATCAAAGATTTTGCAAGAAGAAACATCAAAAATAACTTTAAGTCCACGGTCACAAAGTTGACTAATACTAAGCAAGTTATGTTTCAAACCATCAACTAGAACAACATTTTCTATAATAGGAGATGCACCAATTTGAATGTTACCTATATCGATGATTGTGCCCTTGGAGTCATCTCCGAAGGTGACGGTGCCACCTTCAACGTACCTTGATAGGGTTGTAAAGTTGTTGATATCCCACGTCATGTGTCTTGAACAACCACTATCAAGGTACCACTGCTCCTTACGTCTTGGAGCCTTGGTGTGTACCTACATCAAATAATTTAGGACTTGATTTTGGTACCCACATTTTCTTGTGTCCTAAAGAGTTAGTGTCATGAACCCATATAAGATTATTTGTTCTATTTATTTGGTCATAACAAAACTTAGCTAAATGTCCATTCTTACCACAATAAGTACATCTATAAACTCTACCATATTTAAAAGCATAGTGAGTGTGAGACTTGTGAGCATGTGTAGATTTAGCATGAGTGTTGTGTGTGGTGTGAGCATGAGGAATTTTGACATGAGAAGCTTTAGCATGAGAAGTGTGCTTTTTAGAAAACATTTTCTCAAGTTTCTTAGTGTTGAAAGTACAATCCTTCAAAACTTTTTCAAAATCAACAATTCTAGTTTTTAACGAAGAAATTTCTTTTTCATCAATCTTTGAAAATTTTGCTTTGCAAGCAACTTTATAAGCATTAAATTCATTTTGAGTAGAAATAAGATTTGAAGAAATTTCATCCTTTTCTTTAGAAACAATAGCAAGTTGATTTTTAAGAAAAGCAACTTCCTTTTCCAATTTTGAACATTCTACCTTTTTAACATCATAGGTTTCCGAAAGTTCAACAAAAGCATGTATAATCATTTCTTTACTCAATTCATCTTCTTCATCAAGAGGTTGAGTGGTTACCTTGGGAGTGTTTGCCATGAAACACATGTTTGTCGTGTCCACCTCATCTTCGGATTCGCTTTCCGAATCCCATGTTGCTTTGTAAGCTTTCTTCTCCATCGGCTTCTTAGGCTTGAAAGAGGAAGTCACCTTTTTCTTGAACTCCGGGCAATCGGCCATGATATGTCCGGGCTTTCGGCAATTATAGCAAATGATTTTTCTCTCCTCTTTTCCTTCAAATTTTCTTCTAAAGTTGAGCTTGTTCTTTCGGTACATTCTCTTCACGTTTCGCACAAGGAGGGATAGTTCCTCATCTTCTTCTTCTTCTTCTTCACCGTCATCAAGAGTGGAGGAAGACTTGAAGGTAATGGATTTCTTCTTTTGAGGAGCCGCTTCCTCTCTTGCCTTCTTTTCCATCTCATGAGTCTTTAGGTTGCCGATGAGACTTATGAGATCCATTTCATCCTTGTCATTCAACTCTTTCAAGGTGGTGGCCTTTATCTCCCATGATGTAGGAAGAGCCCGAATCACTTTCCGCACCTTTTGATCATTGCTAATATCATCACCTAAGGAGGAAAGAGTATTGGTAATTTTAGTAAACCTTGTAATCATGCAATCAATAGATTCACCATCAATCATTTTAAAGCTTTCATATTGGGACCTCAAGAGATCTATCTTAGCTCTCTTTACTTGTGATGTCCCCTCGTGTGTGACCAACAAATGTTGCCAAATCTCATAGGCGGATTGGCAATGAATTACCCGTGTAAGGTCATCCTCATTCAAGGCGGTTAGGAGGAAATTTTGGGCTTTGGAGTTAGCCTCATATTCTCTAAAGGTAAAATCGGACCAAGTGCTTTCCTCACTATCGGGTACAACATAGGGCTTGGTCAAGGATTTTGCAACTAAGCTATCTAAAGATTGTAGAAAGATGGTCATCCTAACCTTCCAAATAGGGAAATTAAGTCCATCAAATTTAGGAGGGGTTTTGATGTTGTCGGCCATGTTTACTAGTATATGAATGCAAGAATGCAAATGATGATTAGCAAATTTTAAGGATCTCTCTAAGGATGTTAAGCCAAACGTAGAGTCCAAGCTCTGATACCAATTGAAAATCACCTAGAGGGGGGTGAATAGGTGATAATGCTAATCAATGCACAATAAAAATTTATGATGCAACAATCGCCCAAAACAAGACTAGAAGCCGGATTCCCCGTGAAGGGCTCTGAACTCCTTCCTCGTGATTCCTCTGGATATGAGTTTGAGGTGCACAATGCAATCTTATTGTATGAGACTTTGTTTGACAATATGAATATGAAACAAGTGAAAATAGCAATGAAAGTAGAGAGCAAGTAATAGGAGCAATGAAAGTAAAGCAAGAAGCAAGAGCAAGTAAACCAAACGCAAACACCGAGAATTTTTCCGAGGTTCGAGCACCCAGCTCTACGTCCCCGCCTTCCCCAGAAGGATTTCTAACCACTATAACTTCACAAAGATGTTACAAATACACCAGAGTACCCAACTCCACAATCTCAAGTACAAGTTCTGTCTTGGTGATCAAAAGATCACAAACTCTCTTTTGAAAAATTCTCCTCTTACAAAATCCTTGTAGAACAATGAGTAGGATTGAAGCTCTTGTATGTAAGTGGAAAAAGAAAATGAAATCAGAGAGATTTGAAAAACACTTCAGAAAATGAGAGAAATTTTCAGCACAAAAACCAAGAAATGAAACTCTTTTGAATGCCTTAAACTTTTAGAATTTTTGTAAACTTTTGTTGTGAAGAAACCTCTCCCTAATCACCCCTATTTATAGGAGAGGGCTAGGGATTAAGGAGTAAACCCACTTAATGCTAATTAGGAAGTATTAGGTTCAGAAAATATCATTTAAACACTTTTAGGAAAGAAAAAGACAAAAATAAAACATGTTTAAAAAGTAGCCGTTACTGTTGAAATGACTCTCTCGGTCGACCGGTCGGTCGACCGGGGTTCAAATAAAATAACCGTTGCGGTCTTCCGGTCGACCGCCCGGTCGACTGGGCAGAAACAGAGAGCAACTGCACGACCGGTCGGTCGACCGCAAAACGTGCACACGGATACGCAACAAACTGCCAGAAGTCCGGTCGACTGGGTCAGTCGACCGACCTGACCTGACTTAGTGTCGGTCGACCGGTCGGTCGACCGACTCAGGCCAAAAATCAAAATTGAAACAAAATTTTGAGGAGATTTTGATATCTAACAAAATAGTTTTGATTAGAGATAAATGTAAAACATAAAATTAAGTTTGTAATCAAAAGGCTTTGTATCAAAATATTTTGTATATATTTATAGGGAATATTTTTAGAAATGAGATGTGCGCAAAAAGTGTGTGTTGGAATATAGAGCTTCAAACCTATTCACTATTCTTTAACAAAAACTATAAAACTAGAAACAAATCTAATGAAGTCTCTTGAAGTCTTGAGCCATGCAATGCCTTGTTAGAGCCTTCTCTTCTATGTTCCTTTCTTGTTGTGCCATATGCCTTATTTGCTCCATGAACCTAGAATTCCTTGCAAAAGCTAAGCAATGGTCTCTAAATATAATACTAACCTGAAACTTATCTTGAACAAACTAATTAGTACCAAAATAGCTCTTGTTTGCTTTGTTATCATCAAAACTCTAAACAAATGGAGAGTGTAACCTTTTGGGCCAACAGACTATACAGTCGACTAGACAGATACAGAGAGGAACCATTAAACAAGTTGACTGATAAGTCTAATTAGTCGACTAAAGGAAGGGATTGGTCAATTAGTCTGCATGACAAGTCGACTGTCAAGGTATTTCTGAAGCTTGAATAGTTTCCTTTTCAGATGCGTACAAGTTTTCTTTTTTGGAGAAGTATGAATAGGATTTAGATTCTATTAAATGAAGGTTTGTTTCTAAAGATTGAAAGGTCTAGAATTCTTTTAAATCAAGGAGATCAACTCCTAATAGGATTGATCAAGATTCTTCAAGCATCCAACGGCCTAGATCGTCTCAGAGTTCAAATAGGAGTTGTATTATGAAATCTTATAAATAAAGATTATAACCCAGCATTGTAAAGTGTGGAGAAGGTGGAAAACACCAAGAAAGCCAAGAAAGAGAGAAGTAAGGTGAACGCACATAGAGAGAATGTATACTCTTATAATTTAAGTCTAAATTCAAAAAAAAGGTGAATACTCTTGTGGGATCAAGAGAAAGATTAGATCTCTTTGTATCAAGTTTATTAATAACGCTCTCTCAAGTTCTCTCTCTGTGGACATAGGCCAAGTTTAAGCCGAACCACGTTAAATCTAAAAGTGCACCTAGAGGGGGTGAGTAGGTGTAATGCTAATCTAATGATCAAATGCGAAAATACAACAATTAATAATATGAATGATGCAAACGGTCAATTCAAACTGAGAAGTGAAGCCGAATTCCTTATGAAGGGTTTTACAACTTCTTCTCTATATTCTTCTAGACAATGAGTTGAGGTGCTCAATTGCCTTCTTGATTTAGAGAGAGAAAACTAACACATATGAATAGAAAGTGAAATAAAAGCCAAAACACAAGTGCAAGCAATTGAAATAGAGTAAGAGAGAAAACAATCGCAAACACAAGAGATTTGTTTCGAGGTTCGAGCACCAAGCTTTACGTTCCTGCCTTCACTTCGTGAAGGATTTTCACTATCCACAAAGGATCTTTCAACAAAGGAGCCTCCACGGAGGAACTACAAAGTCTACACCAGACCAAAGTACACCACTCCAGCTCTCAATTCTCTACACAAGAGATAACACAAAGCTAATAGGGTTTACAAGCTCTCGGTGACCACTAAAATCACAAACAATCTCTTTTACAACTTCTTATAGTATTTGATGTGAGATGAAACTCAAGAAGTTTGTGAAAGAGAAAATCAGTTAAAATGAATCAATCTAAGAGCTAAAAACTTGTAGAAATTGATTTTGAAATTAGAGCACTTGAAACAAGAAAACTAGAAATCTTTTCTCTAGAATAAACTTGATTTTTCAAAAAATTAATTGTCAGTAATCCTCTGCAAATGAACCCTATATATATATAGGCAAATGATAAAACACTATTAGGAGAGCCTATCAGGTCATTAAGAGAGAGATTAGACTCAAAAAGAACAAATGTACCCATTGAAGAAAAAGTCAAAGAAACAGGTTTTAAAAAACTAGTCATTACTCTAGCTGCGTCAGAACATTGGTCGACCGACCGGTCGACCGGTAGTTCAACTAGTTTGAACTATCCATTGGCGTCGGTCGACCGCCCGGTGGTCGACTGATCTCAACCGAGACTAAGCTAGTGCCAGTCGGTCGACCACCCGGTCGACCGCTAGGTTTACCGGGCGACCAGTCGGTCGCCCGACAAACGTGCACAGTATGCACAGGCTAAGGCCATAAATGGACCTGAGGTTCGGTCAACCGACCTAGCCTAGAAATATATTTTGGGTAAATTTTGAATTTAAACTAACTTTTAAATATTTTATAATGGTTAAAAAAAATGTTTTGGCAATACATAAGCTTAGGTATACATGATAGAAATAGGATATATGAATTTAAAAAGTATGGAACATGTATCAAGCACCAAACCTTGTGAAATATCAAAACGAGAAAAACTAGATATTTAAAAACTTATATTTTGAAAACTTGTATTTTGTGTGTGTGTGACTTCTTGAGTATCAATTTTACACACTATACTTTAAACATACTACTTTCTTACTCAAGTTCTACATGTCTTCAAGTAATCTTCTAGTGGGCTTCTCCAAAGAGTTAATCTTGATTGTCATAACTTCAATCCTATCCTTGAGTGAGCTTGAAACTTCAATACCTTCCTTTTGAGGAAGAAATACTTTGAATTCTCTTGAACCCTGAAAAATATTTAAACACTTGAAGTTGATTAGTACTAAATAACTACATAAGTTTTGTTATCATCAAAACAAGAAACCAGTGATTGCAACCTTGGGCAACAATCTTTCTCTTTTTGATGATGACAAAACATATGAGTTATTTAAAAGAATGATATGAAGAGCTTTGTAAAGCTCCCCTAAAATTATGCTTATCTATCAAGTTCAATCATTTATGGTTAAAGAATATGTCAATTTCAAAATAAGTCATCATATGCATATAGGTATAGATATGAAATATGAAAAACAATGCATAAACATATCAACCTCCATTTATGCCTCCAACCACCAGATGGGTATGCAACAAGACATACAAACATGAAATTAACTCATAATTCTCTTCAATTACCAATTAATTCAATAAATCTCAAATACTAATTTTTAACATAAAACATGAATGCCAATTGGAATGGAAAACTAGGAATACCAATTGAAAGCATAAGCATAGATACTAATTTGCAAAACAATATCATAAGCATGGATACCAAAATGAAATAACTCATAAATACTCTCCAATAAAATACCAAATGAAATAACTCATCAATCTTCTCCCCCTTTTTGTCATAAATCAAAAAGGAACTTGTAAACCAGTAGATACCAATTTAAAAGAATTGAAAGTACATGTATACTAAGGAAAATAAACATGAATATCAATTTTGAGAGAAACAATAGAAAATTTCATGAATCCATAATGCAAACATTCAATTGACCACAAATAAAAGAAAATCTATTAAAATCAAGTGGTTTAGTAAAAATATCCGCTAATTGAAATCGATAAAAACATAGTCAATCTCATTATCTCCTTTCTCATAATGATCTCTAAGAAAGTGATATCTAATCTCTATGTGTTTGGTCTTACTACATTAATTTGTATTCTTGGCCTGATGAAAGGTACTAGTGTTATCACAAAATATTTTAATGTGGTCAAAATGCAAATCATAATTAAGGAGAGTACGTTTCATCTAAAGGACTTGTGCACAACAAGCCCCGTCCGTCTTGACGGTTGAGAGGGTTACAAAATTTTGTTTCTTGAAAGACCATGAAACAATGCAATTTTCTAAAAATTAACAAGTTCCACTAGTACTTTTCCTATCCACTCTACAACTGGTATAGTCGGCATCTGAAAAACTCGTCATTGGAAATTGTCTGGTCTTTGAATACCACAAGACCATTCCAATGGTGCCCTTAAGATATCTAATAATGTGTTTTACGGCAATTAAGTGAGACTCTTTAGGACAAGATTGAAACCTAGAACATAGACATACACTAAACATAATATCCGGCCTACTATCCATCAAGTAAAGCAAACTATCAATCATATTATGATAGAGTTTAATGTCAACATTTTTATTTTGTTCATCTTTGTTAAGCTTCGTTGTGGTAGCCATGGGAGTCTTGCATATCTTTGCATCTTCAAGTCAAAATCCTTACAAAGCTTTTCATTAGTAGATCCAAAAATGATATCATATTTGCACTATTAAGAAATCATCGTCTACATGCTTTGTAAATAAGGTAGTATCAACTTTACCTTTAACAGAACCATTCAAAATAAAAAAAATACTCAATCTTTCATACCAAGCACTTGGAGCTCGTTTAAAACCTTACAAAGTCTTTTCAATTTTGAAAACAAAATTTGGATGTACAGGATCAACAAACCCCGGGAGTTGTTCAACATACACTTCCTCTTCAATAAAACTATTCAAAAATGTACTTTTAACATCCATTTGAAAAAGCTTAAAATCTTTAGAAGAAGCAAAAGCAAGTGTCATCCGTATGGCTTCAAGACGTGCAACAGGTACAAAGGTTTCTTCAAAATTAATTTCTTCGATTTAGGTGTAATCTTGGGCCACTAACCTTAATTTATTCCTAATAACATTTCCTGACTCATCCAACTTATTCCTAAAAATTCATTTAGTACCAATAGTTGGTCTATCATGGGGTCTAGGAACAAGATATCAAACTTGATTGTGATCAAATTGATTAAGCTCTTCTTACATGGCAAGCAACTAATATGAGTCGCTCTCGGCTCCGAGGATATTTTTTGGCTCAATATGGGATATAAATGCAAAATGGTTACAAATATCATGGAGTTTAGAGCGAGTAGTTATCCTTTTGGTACATCACCAGTAGTGAGGTCCTTAGGATGACTTGTAGCATATCTTTAATCCTTTGGAAGTGGTTGCATTAGCTCCAATTCAACATCTTGGACTTCTCCATTTGTATTATCCTTAGGCTTTTCTTCTTCTGTCTTGTGCTGGTGAATTTTTCATATAAACCTTTTGAAGTCTTCACCTAAAGAATCAATCTCTACAACATTCTTCACAAGAGAGTTAGATTCCTCAAAGTTAACATGCATAGACTCTTCAATAGTCAAAGTTGATCTATTCAAAACTCTATAAGTTTTACTAGTATTTGAGTATCCAACTAGCATTAAAAGATTTTGGATCAAACTTGCCTAAGTTACCTTTGGTATTCAAAACAAAATATTTGCAATCAAAGACTTTAAAATAGGAAACATTTGGTTTTCTCAAATAGTAAATCTCAAAGGGAGTTTTATTTAAAATTTTACAAAAATAAATTCAATTTCAAATGTAACATGAAGTGTTTTATGGCCTCGGCCCATAAATATTGAGGGAGTCCGTATTCACCAATTATTGTCCTTACCATTTTTTAAAGAGTACGATTCTTTTTTCAACGACTCCACTTTGTTGTGAGATTCTAGGACAAGATAATTCATGTTTAATTTTATTTTCTTTACAACAAGTGATAAAATAATGGTTGGTGAATTCACTACCTATACCACTCCTTTTGCGTAAAATCAAAAATATTTTTTTTCAACTCTTTTTTAAAAACATGAAAACGTGAAAAAGCTTCCTATTTATGTTAAAAAAGAAAGCCAATGTAAATCTAGAGAAATCATCAACTAAAACAATAAATGACTGACTTTTAATTTTAGTTGGGCCAAACAAATCTATGTGGATTAGCTCTAAAGGCGAATTTGTCATGATATCCTTGATTGTTTTGAAAGAGGACTTAGTTTATTTTTCAAGTTGGCACGCATCATAAATGCGATCCTTTTCGAACTTCAAGAAAGGAATACCATTCATCAAATCTTTAGAATTAATTCGGAATAAGTGGTTAAATGAAATGTGGCCTAGTCTCCTATGCCATAACTAAAAATTTTCATTAAAAGCATTCAAGCAAGTAGCATTGCAGTCAAAAATAAGCATATCAATCATATAAACATTGTTTTCACAAAAATCAGAAAGAACACAAGTATTCATTTTCTTATCTCAAATGTCACAAGAGAAATCATCAAAAATAATTTTAAAATTTTTATCACAAAGTTAGCTAATGCTCAAAAGATTATGTTTAAGATCAAAACAGCATTCTCAAATAAAGGAGATGAGCCAATCTTGATGTTATCTATAATAATAATTTTACCCTTTGAATCATACCCAAAGGTGACGGTTCCACCTTCATGATACCTGGCATTACAAAGTTGTTAATATCCCAAGTCATGTGCCTTAAGCAACCACTATCAAGGTACCACCTCTCTTTGCATCTTGGAGCCTTGGTGTGTACCTATATTAAGCAATAAATTTGTTGATTTTGATACCCAAACTTTCTTGGGTCCTAAAGTGTTAGCTTTACGAACTCAAACATGATCATTAGAAGCATTTATGCGATCATAATAGAACTTGGCCAAGTGGCCTTTTCGGCCACAATAGGTGCATGTGTACACCTTGTCATAAAGAAGTGCATGATGTGTATGGGCATGATGAGCATGTGAAACATGAGCATGTTTAGTGTGTGTGGCATGATGTGAATGAGATTGTGTGTATGAAACATGATGTTTACTTTGAGCTTGCCTCTTTGAAAACATAGCCTCTAATCTATCCTTATAAATTTCACACTTTTTCAAAATATTTCTTAAAGTGATAAAAAAAATTTTCAAAGTGGAGATTCATTTTTATCAATAATAGAAAATTTAGCCTTACAAGAAACTATGTGTGTATCAAAATCTTTTTGTGTGTTTTGAAGTGTGGAAGATAAAACTTCTTTTTCATTAAAAAGTACGACTATTTGATTTTGGAGAAATTCATTTTTCTTTTTCATTTTCAAATATTTCTTTTTGAAAATCATTATTGTTAGACAACTCTTTAAAAGCTTCACTCAATTCATCCATAGAAAATTCATATTCATCAAGATGAGATTCGAATGTTACCTTGACCGTGTTCTCATTTGCCATAAAACACACATGGGCCATATCAATCCCTCTTCTAGTTCGCTCTCCAAATCTCATGTTGCCTTTAAAGCTTTCTTCTTATATAGCTTCTTGAAGGTTGTGGATTTTGCTTTGTTCCGGGCAATCGACAATGACATGTCTGTGTTTTCGATAATTGTAGCGAACAATCTTTTTGTCCTCCTTGCCTTGCCATCTCCTCCGATTGTTGACTCTAGCCATGTTGTATATCCTCCTTTCATTCTTGACTAGGAGGAAAAAATCTTCATCATCTTCTTCTTCTTCATCATCTTCATCGAAAACGGTAGGGGTGGACTTAAAGGCTAGCATCTTCTTCTTTTGTGGTGCCTTCTTTCCTCTTAATTTTCTCTCCATCTCATGGGTCTTGAGATTGCCAATAAGATCAACGAGCTCCATTTTTTTCATTGAGCTCCTTCAAAATTGTGGCTTTCACTTCCCATGATGGTGGAAGAACTCGGATGACTTTTCTCACATTTTGGTCATTGTCAATTCTATCACCTAAAGAAGAAAGACCATTGGTGATTTTAGTAAATTTGGTAATCATGTCATCAATTAATTCTTCTTCATTCATAGCAAAATTTTCATATTGGAAATGCAAGAGATCAATTTTAGCTCTCTTGACTTGTGATGTCCCATCATGCGTGACAACCAAGTGTGATCAAATCTCGTGAGTGAATTTATAATGAATTATCCTAGCAATATCATCATCATTCAAGGCTGTAAGATCACCTAGAGGGGGGGTGAATAGGTGATGGCTAATCTAATGGTCACTTATGAACAAATAATGCGGAATTAAAACTAAGTTGACCAAAATAAACTTCTTTTAATTGAACACTTATGTATAACACAAGAGTGTTGCCGAATTCCCCTTGCGAGGCTCTGGACAAACTCCTCTAGATTCCCCTTGAATGGGTTGAGGTGCCGCGTTGGCTCTCTTGGTTGAATACTAGTGTTAACAACAATCCCAAGCGAGTATAGCAAATATGAGCACAAGTGATTATCATGCATATAAAGATAGACAATAATTGAATGCAAGATATAAATAAGAGACAAGAGAGAGAGAAAGAGCAATCGCAAACACAAGGGTATGTTTCGAGGTTCGAGCACACTTGCTCTACATCCCCGCCTTCGACACACGAAGGATTTCCACTATGCAAGATCCCAATGGATCTCTCCCCGGTGCCGCAACACCTACAAGCCCTTGGACTCTCTAGTCTCTTACACACCACAAGCCCACCGGCTCGTCGAGGCCGCACCTCAAGCTACAAGAGTTCGCACCCGAACCCTAAACAACCACGAGCACACTTGCCCGTCTCCTCAAAGTACAAGATGAAATCTTGGTGATCTAAACACTTGATCACCTACAAAAGCTCTCACTACAACACCTATAGGATGAATAGCTCAATGGATGCTCAAGTGTTTGTGTGAGAAAGCAAGGAAAGAACTTTGATGGAAAACTCAAGAAATCACAATAAACACTCTCTTGATAAAATCCCTTTTGATAGGAAATATTGGCACTCTATTTTGTGGAGAAAGCTCTGCTAAAAGAATGGAAATAACTGGACAAAAGCTCTCCTAAAATCTTGGCTTCAAACAATGACAAAACCCCCTTTTATAGAGGCCAGAAAAAACTAGCCGTTGGGATCTGTCAGTGCTGCCGGTCGACCGGTCCGGTCGACCGCCAATGGTCAAAATCGACCGTTGGAGCCTCCGGTCGACCGACCCGGGCGACCGAGCAACTGGAGGAGAGAGTAAACTCTCTGTCGGTCGACCGGCCCGGTCGACCGAGATTTCCTGAGAGCAAAGCTCTCTGAAGCGGTCGACCGGCACGGTCGACCGTTCTCCAATGCACACAGGCGTGCACGTCTGTGCACGTCCGGTCGACCGACCCGGTCGACCGGCCACTGTCAGTTCTGAAAAATCAGAACTGCCAGAACCTGAAAAATTTGGGATTAAAGATTGGTCTTTTTGGCTTAAAAAATCCCATAAATACTTAGAAATTCTACAAAAAATAGTTTTATGATATAGAAACATGCTTGCACAAAATCAAGGCATGTTATTAAAAATTTGACTATTTTTTGTAACTTGAAAATATTGGCTCATAAAACTGTTTTTCTAAAACAACATGTTTTTCCAAATTTTCTTCAAATATAAAAACAAGATATACTTTAAAGCATAGTGTGTATGGATACTACACAATCAAGATGAAATATCTAGTTTTTGACAATAGGCTCTAAGCATGGTTTTGGATATAAGATATGTAAACTTGAAATACCAAGAACCAAATAGAATTTTGTCACAATGAAAATCTTTTCTTGACAAGAAAATCTTTTATGAAAATGAAAGAGTCTTTTCTAACTAAAATATTCTTTTATGAAAAGACAATTAAATCAAGAGTGTGTGTGTGATATGACTTGAGCAATCCACCAATCTATTCTATCCTTTACATTTTATCTAAACAAAAACAAAATCTTATACCTAGACACAAGTCTTCATCTTCTTGAAGTCTTCACTTGAAGGCTTCTCATCTTCTTGACTTGGTCCAAATGCAATCCACCGAGCTCATCTCTAGATGTGTTCTTGATGCATAGGCTCGTGAATCAACCGGTGCTAGCTTCCAACTTGACATTTTATCCTTTGTTGAAGCTCCACACCTACTAAGATCTTGATAAGGAATCTGTCACTAATTAAACACAAGATCATTAGTAAACATAACTTCATGAGTTGATCATCATCAAAACTAGGGTGATAGGCCTTTGGGCCAACAATCTCCCCCTTTTTGATGATGACAAAACTCATGAAGTTATATATGCATGGATTAAAGTAAAGCTTCAAAGAAGCTCCCCCTTAACTCATGCATATCAAATAAATGATAAAGATATGACAATGAAGCACATGACCTGTATGCAAATGAATGGAGATAACACAAAAACAAATCTTTTTCTCCTATTATTTGCAAACCAAAATATATATGCATAAATACAAATCTTATACAACCTTAAGTAAGGAAGACAAATACTTCTCCTCCTTAAGTAAGGAAATCATGCATATATCACAAATACTTCTCCCCCTTTTTGTCAATCATCAACAAAGGGTTCAAAGTAAAAGCAAATCAAAACAAATTTTTCCCCCCCTTTTTGTCAAAAACAATGACATCAAAGAGGGGTAATCAAAACAATCAATAAAATTTATATGCGATATAAATTCATGAAGAGGAAGACGCTAAGTTAGCTTCCCTACACATATGCATTACATGAAGAAGGGATGATAAGCCCCAATTCACATAACACATATTATGTAATGCATAAGAGGAGATGTGAAGCTCCCCCTACACACGTGTACCACATAAAGAAAAGATGTTAAGCTTCTCAATACACAATACACTCAGCATGAATCTACATATGGAAGAGATGTTAAGCTCTCCTTGCATATAGACAATACAAATCAAAAATTTTGAATTTTTCTTAAAATTTTTTTTTGAGTTTTTGATACTAATTTCAAAACACAATGCACAAGCTTATTATGGGATACCAATTTGAAATTCTAATTAAGCTTAGCATCAACAATCTTTGTGCTTCAAAAGATACCAATTGTAAAACAAGCACAAAAACTATCATATATATGTATGAAGAAATTATATCAATTGAGATGGATACATACATATATAGGAAAAGCAAAATATGAGTATATACCAAAAAAGTTCATATTGATACCAATTGCAAATAACCAATGATACCAATAGAAAAATAAGCTTAGGTGTATATATCACATAATCTACCACTTGAAGAATTCGAACTAGTTAAATGGAAATGTTTAACAACTAGTACGGAATCCTTCAATCAAGGAATAAAGCAAAAATTTTTCATGAAATATCAATGAAACACAAGGCACTAAAAAGCACTCTATCCATAAAGTTCATATCAAAAAGAAGTGAGTGTGCTAGTGTTATGTGGAACATGGTATCATGAAAAATAGCAATAAAACTCAATATTCCTTAAAATTTTGAAATCATGAAATCCATCACAAAAATTTTATTGAAAAAATTACAAAATTTTTATTAAAAACAAAAATTTATATTTCAAGATATATGTATGTTTTGACAAGACATTAAGTATACATACATATCCTTAAAACACAATTGAGTCCATATATAGATTTGCATGAAAGGCAAATGACTCAAGAGGTATCCATGTATATCTTAATGTTTTGGCAAGACAAACATATACATGAAATGAAAGCACACGATCATAACATAAATCCGAAATGGGAATACAAGTTTAAAATGTAATAATCATCAAAACTTAGGCTATACTAACACACCTAATGGGCACAAATAAGCATTCAAACCCAATCATATATAGATTTATTTGTGATCCATAATGTGTATAAGTATAAATCCAAGTGTTGACAAATGCTAACATTTAAACTAATATTCAAATCCTGAAGCATCAAATAAATTTTGAAAATACAAAAGAATTTATCCATATGATTACAAATAGGATCATGTGAATCAATTTGAAGAATAGATAACTAGTTTAAATGGATTTTTGACAAACTAGTTAAAGATCCTTCAAAAATACAAAGTCAAATATTTTCCATGAATAATACTAAATACACAAAAGTTCAAGCACTTATAGTCCATAAAGCTCAAAAATATTTTGTATCATAAAGATGAGTGCTCAAAAGATCATGTAAATAGCATTTTTATAAAAATAGTCATTCAAGCTCAAAAAGATCATAAATCACATTTTGTTGTATGAATCAAAAACATGAAAAATCCCTTTTTTTATTTAAAATACTAATCTTCATGCTATATGTATGATTTATCCAATTCTAACAATATGCATACATATCCCAAATATGAAAAGAGTCCAATATATATTGCATGAAGGCAAATGACTCAAGGGGTATACATGTATATTTATTAGATTTGAATTAAACACACATATACATGAAGTAAGATCAAAGATAGGCATAACAAGTATAAATGACCGAATCATCAAAACTAGCCTATACACATGCATATAGTGGATACAAATGAGCATGAAGTTCAAATATATATGAGTCAATTGTAGTTCACTATTCATATATGTATAAATGCAAGTTTTGACACATTCTACATTTAAGCATGTAAATGCCACATGAAGTGCCAAAAAAAAATATGAACATGCTACATGAAATTAAAAGCATGTGCATACATGAAATAGGAGTTTAGAAATCGTTACCAACTCTAAAGCTCCTAGCATGGTGGTTGACCCACCAAAATTCCTTGATAGCGGTGCTCCAAGTATGTGTCATTTTAGTTCAAATGCACCCATCATCAAGGCACCAAATCTCTCACGTTTTGAGAGATTCCTCACCTACATCAAATACACAAAGTGGGGATTTTGGTACCCATATTTTCTTGGGTCCTATGGGGTTAGTCTTGTAAGGAACCCAAGCATTTTTATTTTTATCAAAAATAAGAACATTTAACCTTTCATAACAAAATTTTCTTAGATGGCCTTTGCGGCCACAATGTGTACATGTGTACACCTTAGCATACTTATGAGTGGGAGTGTGAGCATGAGGTGCATCATAAGCATGGTCATGATGATGATGTGCATGAGTATGAGGAACTTGTTTCTTTTGAAACAAGGATTCCAATCTAGTATGATTGAATGCACATGAGCTCAAATTAGAGCTCAAATTATCAATTTTATTTTTCAAATTTTTAATCTCATTTTGATCAATGTGAGCATGAGAAGCATGATGAGATATAGAATCACTTTTCTTTTTCTTTTGTGAAACAAAATCTTTTTCTTTTTCACAAATTTTTCTTTTCAAAGATTTATTTTCTTGAAAAACATCTTCCTTTTGTTTTTCCACCAAATCAATCTTATTTTTCAAAATCATATTTCCTTCACATAAAACATTCAATTTAGACATTAAGGAAATATTCTCATTTTTCAAATCTTCATTTTCTTTTTCTAAGCATGCCATTTTATTTTCTAAAGAATCTTTATCATTAAGCATGGCATCAAAATTCTTTTTCAAAATTTTATTATCTTTTTCTAAACATGCAATGTTACTTCTAAAAGAGTCATGTTCTACATGCATGCAATCAAGTTCCTTTTTCAAATTTTTATTTTTCTTTTTAATCATGTCATATTTCTCAAGCAATAATTGGCAAAGTGTATTAAGCTCATCATATGACATATTAACATCCTCATCCTTGGATTCGGAGTTTACCTCAAGGGGGTTATCCCCTTGGACCATATAGCATACATTGGAGATGTCGCTTCCAACGTTCGAATCGCTCCCCACATAGTATAGGTCCTTTTTGCCAAGGGAGGTGATGATGTTCCAAGCTACAAAAGCCGATTCAACATTAGAAACTCTAGATAAATAATCATCATTTAGGGTTGACTTAATAGCATGAAGGGCTTTTGCATTAGCCTCAATGTTCTTACCATTTAAGCAATATTCTTTATTAGTTGTGGCAAGATATACACTAAGGCCAAGTCTTTTGAGGAACAAAGACATCTTAACCTTCCAAATTTGGATGTTAAGAATGTCAAAGGTGGGTGGTGACATGAAGTCCATTATGTGTGTACAATCTTGTGATTAGCCTAAAGGAGGATCTTTAACTCTTAGGTTGTTAGACCCAATATCAAGAGCACTAGCTCTGATACCAATTGTAAGATCACCTAGAGGGGGGGTGAATAGGTGATGGCTAATCTAATGGTCACTTATGAACAAATAATGTGGAATTAAAACTAAGTTGACCAAAATAAACTTCTTTTAATTGAACACTTATGTATAACACAAGAGTGTTGCCGAATTCCCCTTGCGAGGCTCTGGACAAACTCCTCTAGATTCCCCTTGAATGGGTTGAGGTGCCGCGTTGGCTCTCTTGGTTGAATACTAGTGTTAACAACAATCCCAAGCAAGTATAGCAAATATGAGCACAAGTGATTATCATGCATATAAAGATAGACAATAATTGAATGCAAGATATAAATAAGAGACAAGAGAGAGAAAGAGCAATCGCAAACACAAGGGTATGTTTCGAGGTTCGAGCACACTTGCTCTACATCCCCGCCTTCGACACACGAAGGATTTCCACTATGCAAGATCCCAATGGATCTCTCCCCGGTGCCGCAACACCTACAAGCCCTTGGACTCTCTAGTCCCTTACACACCACAAGCCCACCGGCTCGTCGAGGCCGCACCTCAAGCTACAAGAGTTCGCACCCGAACCCTAAACAACCACGAGCACACTTGCCCGTCTCCTCAAAGTACAAGATGAAATCTTGGTGATCTAAACACTTGATCACCTACAAAAGCTCTCACTACAACACCTATAGGATGAATAGCTCAATGGATGCTCAAGTGTTTGTGTGAGAAAGCAAGGAAAGAACTTTGATGGAAAACTCAAGAAATCACAATAAACACTCTCTTGATAAAATCCCTTTTGATAGGAAATATTAGCACTCTATTTTGTGGAGAAAGCTCTGCTAAAAGAATGGAAATAACTGGACAAAAGCTCTCCTAAAATCTTGGCTTCAAATAATGACAAAACCCCTTTTATAGAGGCCAGAAAAAACTAGCCGTTGGGATCTGTCAGTGCTGCCGGTCGACCGGTCCGGTCGACCGCCAACGGTCAAAATCCGACCGTTGGAGCCTCCGGTCGACCGACCCGGTCGACCGAGCAACTGGAGGAGAGAGTAAACTCTCTGTCGGTCGACCGGCCCGGTCGACCGAGATTTCCTGAGAGCAAAGCTCTCTGAAGCGGTCGACCGGCACGGTCGACCGTTCTCCAGTGCACACAGGCGTGCACGTCTGTGCACGTCCGGTCGACCGACCCGGTCGACCGGCCACTGTCAGTTCTGAAAAATCAGAACTGCCAGAACCTGAAAAATTTGGGATTAAAGATTGGTCTTTTTGGCTTAAAAAATCCCATAAATACTTAGAAATTCTATAAAAAATAGTTTTATGATATAGAAACATGCTTGCACAAAATCAAGGCATGTTATTAAAGATTTGACTATTTTTTGTAACTTGGAAATATTGGCTCATAAAACTGTTTTTCTAAAACAACATGTTTTTCCAAATTTTCATCAAATACAAAAACAAGATATACTTTAAAGCATAGTGTGTATGGATACTACACAATCAAGATGAAATATCTAGTTTTTGACAATAGGCTCTAAGCATGGTTTTGGATATAAGATATGTAAACTTGAAATACCAAGAACCAAATAGAATTTTGTCACAATGAAAATCTTTTCTTGACAAGAAAATCTTTTATGAAAATGAAAGAGTCTTTTCTAACTAAAATATTCTTTTATGAAAAGACAATTAAATCAAGAGTGTGTGTGTGATATGACTTGAGCAATCCACCAATCTATTCTATCCTTTACATTTTATCTAAACAAAAACAAAATCTTATACCTAGACACAAGTCTTCATCTTCTTGAAGTCTTCACTTAAAGGCTTCTCATCTTCTTGACTTGGTCCAAATGCAATCCACCGAGCTCATCTCTAGATGTGTTCTTGATGCATAGGCTCGTGAATCAACCGGTGCTAGCTTCCAACTTGACATTTTATCCTTTGTTGAAGCTCCACACCTACTAAGATCTTGATAAGGAATCTGTCACTAATTAAACACAAGATCATTAGTAAACATAACTTCATGAGTTGATCATCATCAAAACTAGGGTGATAGGCCTTTGGGCCAACAAAGGCTTGAAGTAATGCATAATGAGTTTTTACATTGGTGTCAAATATCTTGGTGGCTTTGGACTATGTGTCCTCATCACCATCAGGTAAACTAAATAGTTTAGTCAACGCCTTTGCAACCTGACTTCCTAAGAATTGCAAGAAAATGGTCATCTTAACTTTTCTTATGGGAAAGTTAAGGCCATCAAACTTGGATGGAGTCTTGATTCCATCGACCATGAAACTAGTGTAGTGAACAAGCAAATAGGTGATTAGCTAGAGGATCTCTCTAAGGTTGTTAAACCAAAACTAGAGTACAAGGCCCTGAAATCAATTGAAAGTACACTTAGAGGGGGAGTGAATAGATGGAATGCTAATCTAATGGTCAAAATGTGAAAATGCAACAATTAATAATATGAATGATGCAAACGGTTAATTCAAATCAAGAAGTGAAGCCAGATTCTTTATGAAGGGCTCTAGAATTTCTCCTTTATATTCCTCTAGACAATGAGTTAAGATGCTCAATTACCTTCTTGATTTAGAGAGTGAAAACTGACACATAAGAATGATGCTAGATATGAATAGTAAGTGAAATAAAAGCCAAAATACAAGTGCAAGAAATTGAAATAGAGTAAGAGTAAGAGTAAGAGAGAAAGCAATCGCAAACATAAAAGATTTGTTTCGAGATTCGAGCTTCGAGCACCAATACGTCCCCACCTTTACCGCATGAAGGATTTCCACAGTCCATAAATGATCTTTCTACAAAGAAACCTCCCCGAAGGAACTACAAGGTCTACACAAGACTGGAGTACACAACTCTAACTCTCAATCCTCCACACAAGAGGTATCACAAAACCAATGAGGTTTACAAGCTCTTGGTGACTACTAGGATCACAAACAATCCCTTTTATAACTTTCTATAGTATTTGATGTGAAATGAAGCTCAAAAAGTTTATGAAAGAGAAAATCAGTTGAAATGAATTAATCTAAGAGCTGAAAACTTATAGAAATTGACTTTGAAATGAGATCACTTGAAGCATGAAAACTTGAAATCTTTTCTCGTGAATAAACTTAATTTTCAAATTTTTTCAAAAAAAAATTGCTAATAATCCTCTACAAATGAATCCTATATATAGGAAAAATGATAAAACACTGTTAGGAGCGCCATCAGGTCATTAAGAGAGAGATTAGACCCAAAAAGAGCAAATGTACCTGTTGGGGAAAAGTCAAAGAAAAACTTTTCAAAATCTAGTTGTTACTGTAGCTGTGCTAGAACATTGGTTGACCGGTCGGTCGACCCGTGGTTCAACTAGTTTGAACTATCCGTTGGCATCGGTCGACCGCCCGGTTGATCGAACTCAACCGAGACCAAGCTAGTACTAGTCGGTCGAACGCTAGGTTTGCCGGTCGACCAGTCGGGCGCCCGACAAATGTGCACGACATGCACTGGCTAAGACCATAAATGGCCCCGAGGTTCAGTCTGCTGCCCGGTCGACTGACGTAGCCTAGAAATACATTTTTTGGTAAATTTTAAATTTAAACTAATTTTAAATATTTTATAATTGTTAGAAAAATATTTTGACAATACATAAGCTTAGGGATACATGATAGAAATAGGATATATGAATTTAGAAAACATGAGACATGTATCAAACACCAAACCTTGTGAAATGCCAAAATGAGAAAAACTAAATATTTAAAAACTCGTATTTTGTGTGTGTGACTTCTTGAGCATTAATTCTACGCACTATTTTAAACATATTATTTTCTTTCATAAGTTCTATTTGTCTTTAAGCAATTTCTAGTGGGCTTCTCCAAAAAGTCAATCTTGATTTATCCTAACTTGAATCCATCGTTGAGTAAGCTTGAAACTTCAATACCTTCCTTTTGTGGAACAAACACTTTGAATCCTCTTGAACCCTAAAAAAATACTTGAACACTTGAACTTGATTAGTACTAAATAACTGCATAAGTTTTGTTATCATCAAAACAAGAAACCGGTGATTGCAACTTTGGGCCAACAAAATCCTCGTATTATTATTATTACTTTTTGTCTTGGTATTGGTAGTTTGCTTTACAATTATTTTTCTTTTGCAAGTATTATCATATTGCCAAGTTCTGCAAATGTTGATCCCGAGAGTAACAATTGGTGTCAGAGCATCAATTGTTTCAATAATTGGAATTAGAGCTAAATGTTGACAAAAGGTGATTTGTAAAAGATAGGAAGTTCTACGATAAATTTCGAGGTTGAGAAGTTCAATGAAAAAAGAGATTTTAGTTTATGGAAAAAGAGAGTAAAGACATTGCTGGTGCAACATGGTTTTCACAAGACCTTGAAGGGAAAGTCAGCAAAACCTGCAGTTAGGTCGATGAGGATTAGGAGGAGATAGATTGAAAAGCGGTAAGCATGATTATATCTCACAAGCGAGCTTATTTACAACGTGATGGATGAAAAAATGGCTACAGATTGTGGTCAAGGTTAGAGATATTGTATAAGACGAAAAGCCTCTCCAATAAACTATATCTCAATAAACAACTATATGGGCTACGCATGAAGGAAGGGACAAACGGTGTTGGAGCATTTAAACTTCTTCAACAAGGTAATCAGCGAGTTTGTATCTGTTAATATCAAGATCGACGAGGGAATAAGGCGTTAATACTTCTCATTTCGCTTCCACAGTCATACGATCATGTCCTCACCACCATGCTCTACGGTAAAGAAACTCTCATCTTGAAGAATTTAGGTCAACTCTCTTATCAATAAGATCAGAAAAAATCCAAATCAATCGGAGCAAGAAGGATCGGATTTGATGGTCATGGGAAGAAAAGGAAGAGGAGAAAAAAGAAAGGTTCAGGCTCGTTAAAAGCGTCTCACTTTTGTTATAGAGAAGGTCATTAGAAGAATTACTAAAAGAATCAGCAAGAGCAGTTGAAGAAGGGGCAAGCTGTGGAGGCAGACGTAGCAATAAGCGGGGTAGAGGACACCAAAGTATTAATAGCTTCTTACGTTGAAGATAACACTTCTCAAGTTAAAAGCTGAATATTTGATTTGGGTAATACGATTCACGTATGCTCATAGGAGTTGTTCGATAACTCCTTAGTTGCAAAGGAGGAAGAGGTAGTCATAATGGTGAATAGAGCAGTTTGCGAGGTCATCGACATTTAAACAGTCAAGGTTATAGAAAGAGATAGGACGATGCTTGCTCTGGAGGCGGTCTGGTATATCTTGAAGGCACAATACGATCTAATATCCATAAGGGTACTCGACGAAGAAGGATATCAGATTCAAGTGCAGCAAGGCATCGTTATAGCTAGCCAAGGAGATAGGATAATCTTGGAAGGAAAGAAGTGTGAAGGGCTATACAAGCTGAAGGAAGAAAACTCAGTTCGCGGTAGAGTTTCAAGGATAAGTTTGGAAGGGAGCTCATCGTGAGGTGGAGCTTCAAGGAACACTGGATGGGACATGAATCGGGTCAAAGTGTTGCGGGAAGAAGAAACGGTGCATTCGAGAAGGTCTGAGATGGCCCAAGCCATGGCGATAATCAGCCGAAGAAAATAAACCAGAAATTAACATATTGTATGACCCGGGAAAGGAGAGAGACGAGAATTTGCGGTAAAAGTTTTCCTTGAATCAAATGAAAAGGATTACTACAAAAACTGTTCCT
This sequence comes from Agave tequilana, assembly GCA_038442645.1. Lineage (NCBI taxonomy): Eukaryota > Viridiplantae > Streptophyta > Magnoliopsida > Asparagales > Asparagaceae > Agave > Agave tequilana. Next base: position 119,653 of record JAVJIF010033601.1, read on the forward strand.
TCCGGTTACAAGGGAGGGAGAATATTGAGTCTTGAATTCCCCCTTTGTTTAATGCTGGGTTCTTCGTGTGGCGGTGGAGAGTGAATCTTGTTCTCCGTTGACCAGATGACCGTCCTTCTAGGATCTCCTCTTCGGCCGGTAGGAAGAGTAACTCAGCTCTGTCTACCAAAACTCTCGAAGAGAAGGTAGGCGAAAGCTAGCTCGTACGCAGCGAACTTACTGAAGAGTTGATCTGCTTCTTTTCTCTCTGTGTCGCCCTCTTGTTGCTGATTGCCAAAAGTTTGGCCTTGATGCTGATCGCCCAAAAAAGTCCCCCTTCTTCATAGCGACGGGGCTATTTATAGAGGTTTAGGGGGTGATCGTGCCCCCTAAAAGTGCTCCACAATGAGGGGCCACTTCCCGCTACTTGTGCGGTGAATGGCCCCGTAATCCGGGTGGTTACAACTGAGGCGCGAGTGTCAGGCCGACGCACCTTGATGCTGAGACGCGGGTATCGAGCCGACGCGCCTTGATGCTAAGACGCGGGTGATAGTGCCAACGCGCCTTGATGCTGAGACGCGGGCCAACGCGCCTTGATGCTGAGACGCGGGTGATAGTCCCTCGCGTCTAGAGCTTGAAACTTTGCTTCTCAATGGCTTGTCCTCCAGTAACTTTTGGACAGCCTACAGAACCCCCTCCAAAGTTTTCGATATTCCGCAGTTAACTGGGACGGATTTCGAAATACTTTGGACTCTAGCTGAATTCACCTTCGTGACTGGACTGTTGATGCTCCGGGTTCGATCTTATCTTTTGGTCTTCGCGAGTGTACTGCTGAAACTCTCTGAAACCACCAGAGTTGATCATGTTGAGTGTCTAGATGCACAGTCTAAACCTCCCCGATTGCTTTTAGTCTTGTCACGAGTGTGCTTTAAGCCAGGAGTGGTTGGTCGTCTGCTTGCGTCAGTGTACTGTTGAACTGATTTTGCAGAAGCAGGAGGCCGAACGCAGGTTCTTTTTCAAAAAGCCGAGATGGTACTGCTGTAAAGACGCGATTTCTGTAGGGTGCGTCCTTTGGCAATGGAGACGCGACTGATCTTCATAAGGCAGACGTGATGTTCAGCTGAAGACGCGAACTTCGGAGAGACGCATCTTTTGAATATAGACGCGATTGTCTGGGCGCATTTATGGCGATGGCCGTCGGGTGCGAGTCTGTGCCGTGTCATGATTACGCCGCCAGCTGACCTGGGGAACCGGCAGGATTTTCACCTTTTGGCGCGCGGATTTCCCGGTTCATTAACTGAACAGCGCCACGTGTCAAAGGATGACTCGCCGCGGAGCCGTGGTGCATGATCTTCTCTGTTCAAAGATGATTTGGTTCCACGCGTCAAGCAGTGACTCGCTGCAGCGTCTATCGGGCCACACGCCGCGTATCGTTGCGTCTTATCGGGCCACACGCCGCGTATCTTCGCGAATCCTTGTGCCTATAAATAGTCACAGTTAGAGAGATACCTCTTCTTCTCTGAACGCACTTGCTCAAGAAAGAGAGTTCTCTTCTTCCTCTGTTTGAACTGTTCATCTCCATTACTGGACTTTTAAACTATTCATCTCCATTTACTGGAATTAAAGATGGCACCCAAGACCAAGCCAACCGCATCTTCTTCACGGGCGACCGCCGCCGAGGCCCAGAGGGGTGTTTCTTCTGCGCTGGACGCTGCTTTCCCAGGTATAATGCCCTTTTAGGCGTGGATTTCGCCATTAATGGAGGCTCATAGAACCCTAAGAACACAAAATATAACTCGTGTTTGATTCTCAGACGCGGTCTCAAACGCAGTCTTTGAGTTGATAACCGTGGCGCGGGTTTGGACCCTCGCGCCATTGTGTCCTGCGCTTCAGATTCTTTGTTGACTGATTTTTCCTGCACGCAAAAGTAAAGATATTAGATTTAGAAATAGATCGTACGAGGAATCAGTTCTAATCCGCGGTAGCAGGGCTATGCGGGTCGTGATCCTCAAGGAGGGACTGCGATGGAAGCGTTAAGCAAGTTATACTCTAAAACTTTTATTTTTATTATTAGTAGTGGTATTTACAATGGATGGTATGGTATTTACAATGGGTCGGAAGAAAAGAATATGGAGAAGTTGTATTTATTCTACAAAAAGAAAAGAAAAGAAAAAGAAAGAGAACTTATCTCTTTAGTCTGCTCGCCGTTTGAACCGTTGCGATGATTTTCCTTTCCTTCGAAGGCGTACAAGCATGGCATATAGGATCGTCCGCCTTCTTAACTATGGAATAAAAAGCAACTAGGGAATAAAAAGCAACTATGAAGACCTGTTCATCGCCATAGGCCATCAAGGTTCCTTCTTCGGCTAGGTAGTCTCGAAGCGATTGGTTCTCATGGAGAGCAAGACGTTAGAGAAAGAAACAATGTAGAGAACAAAAACAGAGAGAACAAGAACACAACATTAAATAGAAGAGATGAACAAATAAACATAACAAAAACAAACCTTTGAATGGATTTCATTAACAATTGAAGAAGAGTTGGCTTACACCGCTGTCACCTCAGTACAAGCATGGACTCTTTCCTCCATGAAAGCTTCCTCCACTCTCAGAATTTACAAAAGATAAACAAAAAGAAAACCTAACCTAGAAGAAAGAGGAAAAACCCTAAAATCTGAACTTTGGCCCTTTGCTGGACGCTGTTTACGTTGCACTGCAGGTGATATTTATAGGTGCAGAAGGCTACAGAGTCCCGGAAGAAACTGCCCACGAAAATTGGTAGCCATCTCTATCCATATTGCCGCGGATGCGCGGCTTTTGCCGCGCCTCCGCGGCAGTTAAGTGGCTGCTGGCCACGCTCTTTGGCGCGTGGCCTCTCCTGGTCCATCCCTGTGGGCTTCTGCTTCTGGAAGTTTGATCCTGGCCTTTTAATCTGGATTTTCGAGATAACTTGGTAATCAAGTTACTCTTAATCCAGATTTCTTCAAATCTTCTTCTCACGAATTTTCTTCTTATCTTGGCCTTTTATCCTCATCCTGCATGTGTTTAGGGTTAGATAGAAGTCTATCCTTCCCTAATCTCTGATATTTGCAACTTTTAGCCCTTGTATTTGCATTTTGACTCTTTGTATTTGCGCTTTTTCACCTGGGCTTCAAACATGGGCCTTGGATCTGGGCTTTTGGGCTCTTTAGGCTTTATTTATTGCTAAAATAACAATTCGAGGCCTGCACATAATAAATTACTAATTATTAATAAATGTGCAGAATTAAATGAATAAATATGAAAATGTGATGGTAAATATGATGATAAAAATGCACTTTTGACTACCAATCACACCCCCACACTTATCTTTTTGCTCGTCCTCGAGTAAAAACAAGGAAAAGAAAAAGTTAATCTAACCTAACTCACTTTCGTAGGAATCACGATTGCACTTAGCACGTGCAACAAGCCGTTAAACCTCTAGGTTACCCTAGAGGACGAGTGTTGTCTCGTGAGGGTTTTCAGCGGATTGCACCCACAAAATCCATAAAAAGGAAATATTTGAATTATTATTGAAGAGACTAAGTAGTCTATAAGTTTTAGGATCCTCATTTTTATTCATTCTTCAAACCTAGTCTTTATAAAATCAATTGTTATTCATTTTAGGTAAGGATTAAAATTGAATTTCTAATATAGTCTTTTTCGTTACCAAAAGTCATACGCATCCTTGTGAATCTAGGAATTCCTTAACTTGGACTCTCATGCCTCTTTATTATTTTTATAACATCATCTAATTTTCTTTCGTGTAAGTATCAAGGCTTCTTGAGGCCCTCATACCTAACTAATTGACTATTAGATGTGTTAATATATTTTTTTTTTTTATTATTTTTTTTTTGCATGTATATAACTCATCTAATTTTCTTTCGTATAAGTATCAAGGCTTCTTGAGGCCCTCATACCTAACTAATTGATTATTAGATATGTTAATACATATATTATTTTTCTTAGTCTTCTTAGGCTTTCTAATCCACCCATGTAACGAACTTAAAGTCGATGACTCCCAAACCGGTTGGCTTTAGGGCACCAAGTGAGAAAACACCCCGCGGACTCAAATTCGAGTGAACTAGGCCCCAAAACTAAGGACTTTATTTTATTTACTCACCTTTAGGCATGAATACTTATGCTTCTTGAGGCACATGTATCAGCTTAATTGGTGATTTTTTTTTTTTTTTTTTCATGAGGCACAAGGTCTTTGTCTTAGAATCCTAGATATGCATTTGGTATGCACATTTCATTAAGGTAAAAATCAAGACTAATTATTTATTCAATTTCTCTCCTATACCTAAAAATTTAAACAATTTATTTATTTTGACCAAGTTTTTAGAAATCCTAATCGTGATTTTCCTAATCCTTAAAACTAACTTAGATTTCTTTCAAAAAATAAGTCAAAATATTTCCTTTTTATAACAATTTTTTTTTTTAAATTTTTTTTTTATTTATTAGCAATTTTTTTTTTTAGTTTTTACCTATGTTAGTATGTTAGTAAAGCCCACCCCCACACTTATCTCATGCATTGTCCTCAATGTATGAAATGAATGCATATATGCATGAAAAAGAACAAGGGAAGGCGGAAGTTACCTTAGGGGGTGGTTCCGGAGGTGGTCTAATTGGTCCACGAAATGCGGCCCAATCAAGATAACAGATAATTTGGTAGAACCCACCAGAAACTTTCCTTACATAACCCACTAAAATATATGTATAATCAGTTTTTAGTATTTCCACCCCATCAAATTTCCAAATTCCATAATATATTTCAGAGTTAATTGTCTCAACCTCCTTGTCCCAAAATGGAGTATGAAAGGATGGAATTATTGACTTGGACATTATAGGTGCGGGAACGAATACCGACTCAGGGAAAATGCTCAAATCAAGTAAGGGCTCAGGAGTCGGGCTAGGTTCAAGAATTGGGTCCAAGTCAAGAAATTGAAACTCAAGTCCACAATCTTCTTCCCACAATGGAATGTGACCTAATATGGATGATATCTCTTTACTTCCAATATTAAGGAATTCTAGCTCATCGCCATACAATTCTTCAAAACTAAGGTCAACATCTTCCGTCAGAATTGTACAATCAGTTTCAGAAGTAAAGAGATTGTGAGAATCTAGGTCATGTTCAAGTTCTAATTCGGGAAAGGGAAAACTTGCCAAGTTATCAGAATTTGAAGTTTCGGCAAGTTCACATGATGGTACTGAATTAGAATCTTGTTGTCCAAAGCAACTTAGTTCGTCTGCTTTAAAAGAGTGGTCAGCGATATCAGAATCAGCCGGACGGTTAGAACGTAAGCATTGAACCATCAAATCAATATCATGATCACAGGCTAATTTAGCCTCGGTCATGGCAGCTAGCATCCCTTCATAGTCGATAGGTGCTTCTTGTTGAAAATAGGAAGGGTAATCTTGATAAAGTTGTGAGTCGGTGGACTCACGTATCATCATGTCTAAAATTGATGGTGAATTTTGCTTGGACTTATTTATACTCATCATTTCCAAGATAGATGGATTTCTATTCTGAATGGGTGGATCTGAGTATGTATCTTGGGAAGAATGTGGACTAGATGGATATGGAGGACAATTTGGTTGAGAATTAGACTCGGGGGACTCGAAACCCCATGAACTCTGTGACGAGTTGAAATTATTATGGAAATTATAGTCATAAGATGGGGGTGTGGGTTATATTCATTCGGATAAGACCATTCCGGCACACTAGATTGGTCAAAGTTAGGGTATGCCGGGTTGGTAATATCCGAATAATAGTTAGGGGTGTAATATGGATTAAAATTGGAATTATTCTTATATGCCATATCACACCAACACAAACACAACAAACAAATAAACAAACAAAAAAGAAAAATTCTAACCTAAGTTAGGGTAGACCTATGACCTAGACGACTCCTAACTAGTTAGACCGTCCACAGGAGGTTGGGTGCAGACTTTGACCACAAGTTAATCAGCCAGGTCAGGGCAAGAGTGGTGGGAGGTTTTCCGTCAAAGACGTTCCTTAATTAAATAACCACCACACTTCGGGCTTTCGGCCCTCAATCCCCTTCCTAGACACTGATTTGGCAGGAGTCAACTTCCAACACCGTTCCCCCTTAGGATAATCTCCTAATTGAGTCCGAGATGTCCCTAGGGCCAACGTCTACTCTTTTTTTAGTTAGGCTTGGGTTAGTGAGTGCTTGGGATATGATTTTTGGGCTAAGGAAGGGTGATGAAATCCCCACCTTATCTTGTTAATGGGTTATGCCCTTAAGATGAATTAGTGCAAGTGCACAAGATAAATAGATAAGAATCACTCAAAGCAGAAAATCAACCAAGAGATGAATCCTATTCTACATGCAATGCGTACGTACCTTGCGTCTCCAGCACTCTTCAACAGTAAATAAAAATAATTGAAAAGACACGTGCCTAATATGCAAACGTCTAATCAAATTTTATTTTTAACAATCAATATTTTACTGTTGAATTATTAGCAATTTACAGGTGTATCACAGAACAAAACAGAATATATCAGTAAGCAGTATTTTAATTTACAGAGACCTGCAAAAAAATTCAGTGAGTAGTTCACTGCAATTGCCGCGGATCCGCGGCTCTGGCCGCGTTTCCGCGGCAAAGTTGCAGGTCCTTGTGCTCTGCCTTCGAGGGCAGAGGCACAGGATAGCTATATGTCCACTGCTGCGATAAGTTTCTGTTTCCTGTTCTCCAAACCTGCAAACAGAAAAGAATAAAGAATTAGTTAAAAATTAAATTTTTTTATTTTAGAGATAACTTACCGTCCCTCCCCGGCAACGGCGCCAATTTGTTGACTGATTTTTCCTGCACGCAAAAGTAAAGATATTAGATTTAGAAATAGATCGTACGAGGAATCAGTTCTAATCCGCGGTAGCAGGGCTATGCGGGTCGTGATCCTCAAGGAGGGACTGCGATGGAAGCGTTAAGCAAGTTATACTCTAAAGCTTTTATTTTATTATTAGTCGTGGTATTTACAATGGATGGTATGGTATTTACAATGGGTCGGAAGAAAAGAATATGGAGAAGTTGTATTTATTCTACAAAAAGAAAAGAAAGAAAAAGAAAGAGAACTTATCTCTTTAGTCTGCTCGCCGTTTGAACCGTTGCGATGATTTTCCTTTCCTTCGAAGGCGTACAAGCATGGCATATAGGATCGTCCGCCTTCTTAACTATGGAATAAAAAGCAACTAGGGAATAAAAAGCAACTATGAAGACCTGTTCATCGCCATAGGCCATCAAGGTTCCTTCTTCGGCTAGGTAGTCTCGAAGCGATTGGTTCTCATGGAGAGCAAGACGTTAGAGAAAGAAACAATGTAGAGAACAAAAACAGAGAGAACAAGAACACAACATTAAATAGAAGAGATGAACAAATAAACATAACAAAAACAAACCTTTGAATGAATTTCATTAACAATTGAAGAAGAGTTGGCTTACACCGCTGTCACCTCAGTACAAGCATGGACTCTTTCCTCCATGAAAGCTTCCTCCACTCTCAGAATTTACAAAAGATAAACAAAAAGAAAACCTAACCTAGAAGAAAGAGGAAAAACCCTAAAAATCTGAACTTTGGCCCTTTGCTGGATGCTGGACGCTGTTTACGTTGCACTGCAGGTGATATTTATAGGTGCAGAAGGCTACAGAGTCCCGGAAGAAACTGCCCACGAAAATTGGTAGCCATCTCTATCCATATTGCCGCGGATGCGCGGCTTTTGCCGCGCCTCCGCGGCAGTTAAGTGGCTGCTGGCCACGCTCTTTGGCGCGTGGCCTCTCCTGGTCCATCCCTGTGGGCTTCTGCTTCTGGAAGTTTGATCCTGGCCTTTTAATCTGGATTTTCGAGATAACTTGGTAATCAAGTTACTCTTAATCCAGATTTCTTCAAATCTTCTTCTCACGAATTTTCTTCTTATCTTGGCCTTTTATCCTCATCCTGCATGTGTTTAGGGTTAGATAGAAGTCTATCCTTCCCTAATCTCTGATATTTGCAACTTTTAGCCCTTGTATTTGCATTTTGACTCTTTGTATTTGCGCTTTTTCACCTGGGCTTCAAACATGGGCCTTGGATCTGGGCTTTTGGGCTCTTTAGGCTTTATTTATTGCTAAAATAACAATTCGAGGCCTGCACACAATAAATTACTAATTATTAATAAATGTGCAGAATTAAATGAATAAATATGAAAATGTGATGGTAAATATGATGATAAAAATGCACTTTTGACTACCAATCATTCTTCACTTAGAATATTTCTAATTGTGAAGAGTTCAGACGCGGACTTGGTTTACAGAACGCGGATTTGATCCTTGCGTTCTATTTCATCAGCTGCTGATTTTGATGAATCTGGCGTCCGAGTTCAAGCACTTAGATATCTGGGGATGTGAAAGGAAGGGAGTTACTCTCCTTAACTTCTGGCGATTATGGTGATGGAAGGGTTAAGGTGGATAACTCCCTTCTTTTCGCACCCCAGAAGTGACATCAAGGAGAATGTGGTGGAGACGCGGATCCTGCAGGTCTGGACGCGGATTTAATAATTCCTGCGTCCAGTATCTCTTCTGCGTTTGGACGCGGTTTCGCAGGTCTGGACGCGGATTTGATAACTCCTGCGTCCAGTATCTCTTCTGCGTTTGGACGCGGACTTGCAGGTCTGGACGCGGTTTTGATAACTCCTGCGTCCAATATCTCTTCCGCGTTTGGGTTAGGAACACTTAGCATATAAAGTATCTAACTAAGTGTCTTTTCCTTTTGCAGTGCCCCGTACTTCTGCCTCACTCGCCAAGACGCGCCACTTTGGACACGTAGGTGGTGCTGACCAGGACTTGACCTTTGTGCTACGAAGGACTGCCCTTGTGACTGCTGACAAGTCGCCGGCTCGCAAGGAGAGGCTCTCTAATGTTGACATGAGAACTCTTCGGGTACTTATGACCGATGCGGCATTCACAACGGATGCTCGCGTCAAGTTGGAGAAGCCTGCCTTCTTCTTCGGAGATCGTATCGACGACGGCGGCTATCGTGTGTATGACGGAACTTATAAATGGCTCCGTCAGATAAAGGGTGGAAGATTCTTTCTTCCGGACATGGAGAGGATGTTCCCGCTGTCCTACTTCCAGCACATGTCCGTCCCTCGGAAGATGGAATGGGACATTTCTCGATATGTCCCCGAGATTACCCTCGGCGATTTGGGTTCCCATAAAGTGCATCGTCATGATAGCCATGACAGGTCGGTTCTCGGCCTATTCCCTGGGTCGCGCAAGTCTGAGGTTCCGGCGGGAGAGATACCACAACTTGGCACTACCTTCCTCAACGCGTTCATGGAAGCGGAGGGTGATTATCCGGTCGGGTTCCGTGCGCCCGGGTGGGTCCATTCCACGGAGAACTACTGGTGGGGCAGAATGGTAGGTTTCGTTCTCACCGATCTTGGGGATCTGCTACAGCACGTGGGACTGTACGTGGCGGTCAGGGCCGTACAGTGGGGTATCCCACCAGGCTCTCATAACTTTTTTGGGATCTTGGAGCGCTACAATCCGCTGACGGGGACGTTCTTTACCCCGGTCGGAGAGATGGGCCTTGCAATGCACGAGCTACATGAGGTCTCGGGGCTATCAACAGGGGATATCCCATATGAGGAATATGTCCCGACCACTAAGGAGCTCCACCACTTGAAGAAAGAGTTTCCTGGGGTGTACGAGACTTATTGGGAAGTGATGTGTCACTTCCACATTTGTGGTCAGATAACCACCTGGCGGTCGCAGGGAGTCAAGCAACTGTCTTGGGCCAGTTACTTATTTAATGGTATCGATAATAAAGATACTCTGATAACCCGACTGGTTCCCAGTTCCGACAGGGAGATTGAAGACAGGATCGACCAGGCTTCTGAAGGCTTCTACACCACGGTCTCGAACGAGGACGGTTTCGACCCTGACCTGGTTTTTGAAAGCTTCCACCATCAAGCCCGGACCCCAATCTCCGATAGGGCACTGTTGGCAGGCTTCTTGATGCTGTGGCTGAAGCGTTGTGTGGTGCCCACGTTGCCACATGAAGTTATTGTTGCTGACGTGGTGTACCCAGCGGTGCTCCTGGCTCATAGCAACCCTATAGCCCTTCTCCCGGCCATGGTGGCTGGTATTCAGAGCGGGTTGCGGGCGCTAAACAAGAGTTTCTGCGAGGCGCCGAAAACTACCGACTCCCACGGCAAGCCGTATGTCGACTCAGAGGGGAATCCGACGGTGAAGCGTCCTAACCCTCGGATCGAGCTGCCTTATACGTACCTTCTGGCTTGGTACGTGATGCACTGCCCTTCTTTGATGACGGCGGTGCATTGGAGGGAGAGTTCTGTCCCTTTTGTACAGCGGTTGGAGGGTTCGAGGTGGAGTGACGTTTATATATATTACGTCCGGAAGCGACTTTCAGATCCCGCGAATTATCAGATCAATCGCTGCTTCCCCGAGATCCCTGGTGCATCTTCCGGGGATCTATGTACTGATTTCGCGGGCTCAGATGGCTTCACGAGGTTGTCCACGGGAGCCTTTTGGTGGTTGATCAATATCCGACCCGGATATGTGCTTTTCCGGCAGGGGACTTCATGCACCATCGAGCCGTACATGCCGAATCGTTTCGCTCGACAGTTCGGCTACGATCAACTCTACGTCGGGAATCCTAACGCTCGACTCGCCTTCGAAGGGAACTTGTTCGAAGGTGCTCGGGCTTGGTACTACAGTGTGGCTGGAGGGACGGGAGCAACTTTCCGTCTACCTATCGAGGGGCCCAAGTGCCGCATGAGTTTCAGCTTCTGCACCTGGTACTCTCAGGTTAACCAGTCACCGGACTTTGCTCCGGGGTCTTCATGTATTGAGAGTATCAATGCAAGTCTCGAGGCAAGGTCAGAGTCTGGTAAGCCCTCGAAACTCACCGAACAGTACCTGAAGGCCCAGAAGGAGGTCGGGAGAAGATCGGGAAGGGAGCCGCGGGCAGTAAGGGCGGAGCCGCAAGCAGCAAGGGCGGAGCCACGAGCAACAAAGACTCGTGGGGTGGTGAGCAAGCGTCGTCAACGCTCTGCTTCAACTGCTGAGCCTGCTCCCAAGAAGGTTCGGAGAGACTTGACAACCGAAGTCTCCCGCACTGAAGACATCCCTGCTGTCGTTGAGGTACCGAGGGAAGAAGACATAGCTGAAGAGGATATTCCTTTAGTCCGTCCCCTAGGTCGAGCAGCAGAGACCGTAGGTCTGCGGAGGAAGGGAAGCTCGTCGACAGGGCCATCTCCGCTGATGAGGATGAGCAGCTAGAGGTCGACATCATGAGTGGAGGAGATGTCGATATTCCGGGGATTTATGTTCGACCCGGGTCTTTACTTGCTCATAAAGGGAGAGGTGAGGTACAGCAACTGGGTCGCCTTGTGTCTTCATTACCAGTCCTCGGGCAGTTGACCCCAGTCCTACCACTGGGATAATTGGTGGCAAGGCTCCGGCTGCAGAAGTCTCGCGCGAGGCGCTATCGTCTTCCTCACTCTCAGGGGAAAGCGAGTTTGAAGACGTGGTTGACTATGGTGATGAACCCGTTTTTCCTGATCCGAGAAAGTTCTCCCATATCTCGGAGGAAGAAATGTACGGGGGTGAGTCATCAACGGTGTCGCAGCCGGCGATTGTTCCCGCGGGAGGTACTCTTTTCACCTTTTGGCCTAATTTCCCTTTTTAATTTTGAAGAGGAGGCTTTAACATTCTCCTTTTTTATGTTGCAGGATTGGCTGAGAATGTCGAGGCTGCACCCTCCTCGCAGATCGAGGAAATGGTACAAGAGTTGACCCGGCCAGAAGGGGCTACGGCTTTGGTTGCCGAGATAACTCCAGCGAGGGCCACTACTGATGCCGGGGAGGCTTCTCCTTTGCCGGAAGAGGAGGCAACCCCTAAAGCCGGGGAAGAACCCATTCTGTCGGGTGAAGGGGTTACTATTGAAGCCAGGGAGACTTCCATTCCGCAGGATTTGCCCAAGGATTCGGCGTCTCTGGACCTCCCAGATGGTAAGGAAGTTTCTGATATTTTAAATGTTTCGCTTTTCTCCTTTGTGGCTAATGTCACAATAACTTGCAGAGAGGACTGAGGGGGCTCAGATGGAGAGTCCGACGGTCGGTACCTTTTCAGAAGGCCACGCAGCTCAGGTCTCGGCTGAAGCTTCTGAAGAGGTTGCGCTTACTACTCCATCATTAGCTGTGAAGGTTCCTGCAGAGACAACACCTCCGGAAGCGCCAGTGGCCAGTCTCGCTCTTGACGTATCGACGGTCAGCACGACTCTTGCGCAAAAAGAGCCGGCTTGCACCCCTTTCCCCATGATAGAAAGGGGGTCGGGGAGTACCTTGGGTGATGATACCATGGATTTCCTGACACACAAGACGGTGCAACAGTTCCTTGACGCGATGCGATCGTGCATCGATTTTATCCTGTCTGGGCGTAGCTCTTTTGATTTTGCCCGGACGTTTCTTGGAAACATGGTCGGGAACATCGAATTAACTGGAGGCTCCTCGCTTGCTAAGTCGTGTATGCTGTTGGTGGAGCGATTGGGAAGTGACCTGAAAGAGCTGAAGTTTTTGGACAATGCTAGCTCTTCTCAAGAAGCCCAGGTCATCTTGACTAGGCTCCTAGCCAACCAGGAATGAGAGCGACAGGATGTGGAAGCACAAGTTGCTGAAGAGGTCCGCAATCTTGAGCGTCTCCAGGCTGAATGTCAGAAACTGGCTGACGATTCAATGGAATCTGAGTTCATCCGGCAAAACGCAGAGCTCGCCATTACCAATGCACGGTCGGCCATTGCTAAAGCGGAAGCCATGATTGCGGATAATGAGAGGACGCTTGTCACCATCCGGAAGAGGCTGGAGGAGCAACAAGCTGCGAAGGCTCGGGCTGAAGAAAGCCAGACCATTCATTCCTCCAGGTTGGAATCTTTGCAAGCACAGCTGGCTGCAAAACCCTTTTTATCTGAAGAGGAGTTGCGGGTCCAAGCCATGATGGAGGCTGAGAAGGCACGTCAGCACGAGATGCATCGTCTCGAGGAACGTATTCGTTCTTTGCCGGATCAAGACTTTTAGCCTTTTCTCCTTCTTCCCTCCCCTTTTTTTTGTAAAGAAGAGGACACTCTATTAGAGTGTTTGTATCCACTTTTACTATCTTCGATATAATAAAAGTTTCTTTTGAAATTTTGTTCCATCTTCTTTGTTTAGCTGTGGATGAATTCAACTCCCTGATCACTGGCTGTGAATATTGAACTTAGGCAAGACTAAGTTCTTTCAATGAGACGCGGCGTAGACTCTAAGTCTTCTTGATGAGACGCGGCATTGATCTATAGAGTGAGACGCGGTCATCATTCAATAGGAACTTAGATTTCACTAAGTCCTTTTGATGAGACGCAACGTCAATCACAGGTGAGACGTGAATTTGTCTTGCTGAGCAGGATGCAGATAGAGCAGACGCGAGGGACGCAGCATTGTTTGCTGAAGGGACGCGACTTTGAGTCACGTGGACGCTCCTTTAAAGCGCGGGTGGATGCCTTTTAATTTGAGAACGGTGACGCGTATTCTTAGACGCGGCTTTCCCATCTGCGTTTAATGCAGCCGGACGCGACTTTGCTGTCTGCGTTTGATGCAGCCTGACTTAAAGATTTTATGAGATCTTTGACCGTCAAGTCTTCACTGACGATTGAACGTCAAGTCTTCACTGACATTTGGGAAACCGGGTCATTCGTTGTTTTCCAAGGCAGTTGTCCACGCGTCAATTTTTCATTGGACTTGGGCGTTTTAACGCTCTTTAATGCAAAACCGGCGCTGGCGGTTGGAGACCAGTGTCTGCGACGGTTCCCAAAGCGACGCTCCACGCGTCAGTCTCTCATTGGACCTCGGCAGTCGTGCGGCCACTAAGGCAACGGTTCCGATTAGCGCACCATTAATGACAGTTATTAGGGTCTGCCTATAAATAGGGCTGACCCTATTCCTCTTTGACAATCCAGACCTTGGATTGCTCTTTCTTTGGTTTGCTCTGAGAAGTCTCGCCTCCTTCAAAGTCTCTAAAAGGGATCCTGTGTTCATGGATAAAGATGGCTCTGTGGATGAAGACGACCCAGGGCTTTTATGCTCCTGTTTGGTCTCTTCAAGAAAAAGCGTCTCTTGGATCATCTTGCTCGTTCGCGTTTGGATGCAGAGAGCCCAACTCTCGGTAGAGGCCTCTGCAGGTATGCTGTCCCGATTAGCCATGATATTTTAATCTACCACGGCCTGTACTTTGGCATCATCATTATCTGGAATTTTCCCATGAAGTATGAGTTGGTGCATTCCTTCTGGAATTTGCGCCGCCAACTTCCTCTCTGGACGCGAGTGCTGAAATCCTTGTCACTTGGCGTTTCAAAGCCACTGTCTTGGCGCGTTTTATGGCTACTGCCTTAGATGAATTCAAAAAAAGGTTTCAGACCCGAGCCTTGCAACTCTTGTTCACTCAACAAGGAGATGGCAACTTTCGGCGTCTGTGCCTTTTAGGCGTCTGTGCTTTCGACTTGGGCGCAGAATGAGACCGCGTTTTGATTCGCGTTTGTCTCTGCTGACGCAGCAGTTTGGCTCACCGCGTGGGTCATTCCGCGTCTGCTTGGCTGACTGCGTGGATCATTCCCGCGTCTGCTTGGCTGACTGCGTGGATCATTCCCGCGTCTGCAGTCTGCATTTGTGACTTAGTTTTTCTCTGTTGAAACATACTGAGTTGCAGATTGTTCTGATTCCTTTGTTTCATTCCTTGCAGGTAGACTTGCTGGTTTGCTGGGCCCCTGGAAGGATGCTTTGGCCGGCGAACTTGTTCGATGTTCACCTATAAGAGAGTATATTATGGTCCTCGTCACCTATAAGAGAGTATATTACGTCTCTGACGAGGACCCAACCCTCGCCAAGGTCTCTTCAGATCTGCTTCGCCATTCATGCCTGCTGGTAAGAGATGGTCAGGCTATGCATGACGGCGATGAGGGTTCCGACGGTTGTGGTGGCGGACAAGATCCTCTTCCTCTCCCACTCCAGAAGTCACATCAAGGACTCGTCATGTCTGCTGGATGGTCTGCTGGGGGAAGAGATGTTCATGAACGAAGGTTGCAGGACTTTCTGCTGCCACCGGACCTCAAGAACACCATTGCTCTTAGCTTAGTCAGCTAGGACGCTTTCGATGTTTACATCATGCATCGTGGTGTAACCAGCTTCTATTGTAGCCACAAAACATCGCGCACTTGGAATCAGACGCGGCTTATAAAGAGTGAGTGCAACCTCTGAGAGAGAGAGGGACTTCTTTGTACTCCTTAATTGTAACACTCAATCTTATTGCATAAGAGAGTGTTTTACTGTAACACTCCATTTTATTGTATAAGAGAGCGTTTTGTATCACTTTCATATGTCCGGAAATAAATAAAAGTGACACTTTTCTTTTTGCCTCTTTCATTGTCTTGAACTTTTTATCTTAGACTCGTAGAAGCAAAGAATCTTTGACTTTGTTAAAATTATGATGGTAACTTTAATAAGTCAAATTTTGTAGGAGAAGATCCTATTTCAGGAACTCTCACAATACTGTCAGAGGTGTAATATTAACTTGACAGAGATGAAAATTTTGATGAACCTACCACTTTATAAGAGAAAGTGACAAGCAGAATTGGTACCCCCAGGAAGGGTGAACCTTTCTCAAGTGTTTGGGATTAACTTGACTGGACTCAACTGGGGATTTGATGGAAACACTGTTGACGGTGTAGTATTAACCTAACAATGTTTTTAGGTAGACTTGTTATTCTGTTGAAGAGAATAACAAGTGGGACTAGACTAGTGGGGAATCTAGGAAAATTTGTTACCGTCAGAGGTGTGATATTAACTTAACGGGTTGAAAGTGGTCTTGTCAGAAGTGTAATGTTAACTTGACAAGGACGTGAGTCAGAGGTGTGATATTAACTTAACTCAGAAGTTCACTGTTATAGGTGTAATGTTTAACTTGACAGTGAGGGTAATGCTAGAGGTGTAATGTTGAACTTAGCATTGGTCATCTCGGCTTGGATAAGGAAGTCCGAGGGAAAGTCATGGCCATAGGTGTATTGTTGAACTTAGCAATGATTTGGATGCTAGAGGTGTGGTGTTAACTTAGCATCATCCATTTCAGCTTCGATATGGAAGTCTGAAGAAAAGTGACTGTCAGAGGTGTGATATTAAACCTGGCAGAAACTTGGTCACTGTTTAGAGGTGTGGTGTTGAACTTTAACAGCAATTTGTCAGAGGTGTGATGTTAACTTGACAAAGATTGTCTCATGATGAGAGCAACTTTGAGGACCTGTCATTCTATTGGTGAGAATTGACAAGTGAAAGTTTGAAGTGCCAGAGGTGTAGTGTTAACTTGGCAAATTTGAAAATTTGGTATTCCGTGTAGAGTTGACAAGCAAAATTTGTACTCGACAAGGAATATTAAAAAGTTTCCATTACCAGAGGTATAGTGTTAACTTAGTAATGGTTGTATTTTGTAGACCTACCATTCTGTGGATGAGAATTGGTAGGGGATTTTGGAAGAAGGAGTGGAGCCAAGTCCACTTTAGGATTTTTAGCAAACCCTCAGCTATTAACGGATTTGAGGTGCCTTTACCAACTACCGTTTGAGTTGGGCTAGCCATGCTATTCCCCTCAGCATGATGAGTTGTCGAAGACTTATGTTGGGCTTTTTAAGCCAACATTTTCCTCTATCCTTAGCCGTCGGAGGCGTTGGATATCAATGAAGAAGCTCTTCTTGTTTTGATCAGAGGTGTACTTTTAACTTGATCAGCAGAAGAATACCATCTAAGGATAGTATTTCTTCAGGAACCTGTCATTGATCGGCATCATGAGTGTATCGCCGTTTGAAGTTATGAGGCGATATGATCCATTTGAGTAGACTGACTCTACTACAAATGGTCCTTCCCATTTGGGTTGGAATTTTTCTTTTGTCTTGTGCGTCATCACCATGGGTCTTCTGACGGCTAAGACAAGATCGCCTTTATTGAAAGTTCGTACTTTAACTTTCTTGTTGAAAGCTCTAGTGATTCGAGCCTGGTAGAGCTCGATTTGCTGTTGGGCTTGCAGGCGCTTGTCGTCTAAGGCCTCCAACTCTTGGAGTCGCTGTCGATGATTCTCCTCTGTTGTCATCTCCGCTGTCAAGGCGACACGTAGAGATGGAATTTGAATTTCTAATGGGAGCACGGCCTCACAGCCGTATACCAAAGAAAACGGCGTGGCTTTAGTTGGGGTTCGCACAGTTGTGCGGTAGGCCCATAAGCATTCACCCAGTTTGTCGTCCCAGTCTCGTTGACTTTTCGAGACAAACTTTTTGAGAAGCTTGCCAATAGTCTTGTTGAAAGCTTCTGCGAGGCCATTGGCGGCAGGATAGTATGCCGTTGAGGACACACTCTGGATTCTGAACTTAGCGCAGAATCTCTGGAAAGCCTGGCTGATGAACTGGGGTCCATTGTCATGGACAATTAGCCGAGGTATGCCGAAACGGTAAATAACGTGATGTTTCACGAACTTGATCACGTTCGACGACTTGACCTCCTTCAAAGGGATGGCTTCAGCCCATTTGGAGAAGTAATCGGTTATCGCCAGAATGAACCGATGTCCTTTTGATGATGGCGGGCTGATAGGACCAACCACGTCCATGCCCACATTTCGAATGGCCAGGTAGAGGCCGTAGAGTGGAGATAGCCTGACGCTTGATGGATAAAGTCGCCATACACTTGGCAGGCGTGACATTTCTTGGCATAAGTGACAGCATCGGCAATCATCTTGGGCCAATAGTAACCCAATCTTTGGAGTCGATGTGCCAGTTTTGGGCCAGGTTGATGGGCTCCACACATACCGTCATGGGCTTCTTTCAATACCTCTTGGGCTTCCTTTGGTGAGAGGCATTGGAGTAAGATCCCGTCATGCGATCGACGATACAATGTTCGCGTCATCGCATTATAATAGAATTTGGGGGCTTTCCTTCGAATGACAGCCGCTTCTTTGGCGTCCTCAGGCAGGATGCCATACAAGACGAAATCAATGTAGGGGAACCGCCAGTCTCTAGGTTCTGGACCGGTTGACGCTTCAAGTGCTTCTTCGCGGTGACGACCTCCCGTTGACTCCTGATAATCCTCGAGAGCATTTCTCGGGCAATACAGGTCGTTGCTGTAGACGAATATCTTCTCCATTGCTCCAGCTGGAAAAGCTAAGGAGGCAGCCAGGGATGCGAGTGCATCTGCGTGCGCATTTTGCCTGCGCAGTACATGGTCGATGTAGAAGCTTGTAAATCCCTCGGCCATGCGGATAGTTGCATTGTAATAGGGTACCAAGTCTTCATGTCTGACTTCGTACTCCCCGCGAACTTGGCTGACGATGAGCTTGGAGTCGCCGTATGCCTCGAGATTTTTAACGCCAATCTCATCGGCGAATTGCATCCCAATCAAAAGAGCGTTGTATTCCGCCACATTATTGGAACAAGGCTCGGTCAGTGAGACAGCTCGGGAATCACATAATTTTGTGGGGAGACGAGTATCACTCCTACCCCTGCTACTATGTGTCCCTTCGGGCTTGTTCTTGATGCACCGTCGAAGAAAAGTTGCCATACTTGACTTTCGAACGATGTCTGAGTCAGGCAGACTTCAGCAACTTCATCTGGGAGATCCTCGTAGAGTTTGACTGCCCTCAGATCTGGGTGTTCAGCTAGGAAATCCGCGACTGCTTGTCCCTTAATGGCCTTTTGTGGTAAAAAGCGCATCTCATATTGGGAGAGCAATATGGCCCATTTTGCCAGTCGGCCATTTAGCGATGAAGGTTTAGTCATAAGTAACCTCAGAGGGCTGACTTTTGATATGACATTTATAGTTTGGCCTACCAGATAGTGTCGCATTTTTTGGATAGCGAACACCAGTGCCAAACATTCTTTCTCGATCGGGTTATACCGATGTTCGGCTCCGATCATTGTTCTACTTAGATAGTAGATTGCTTGCTCACGTCCCTGATCGTCATTCTGAGCTAGTAGAGCTCCCAAAGAATGATCCATTGCTCGGACGTACACCAGAAATGGCTTTCCGGATACTGGAGCTCCAAGGACTGGTGGTTGGGTGAGGTATTGCTTGATTTCCTCGAATGCTTGTTGGCAAGCGTCATCCCAAATGAATGAGACACCCTTCTTCATCAGCTTAGCGAAGGGTTGGCATCTTCCGGAAAGGTTTGAGATGAACCTGCGGATGTACGCCAATCATCCTTGTAATCCCCTGAGCTCCTTGAGGCTTTTCGGGGGTTGCATCTCCTGGATAGCGCGGATCTTTTCCGGGTCCAAATGGATTCCGGTGGAGGTTACAACAAATCCTAAGAATTTGTCACTGGCCACCCCCAGGAAGGACTTTGTGGGATTCATCTTCAATTGATGAGCCCGCATGATGTCAAAGACCACCTTCAAGTCCGCTATGTGATCACCTTTAGTGCGGCTTTTTACCGCGATGTCATCAACATAACATTCTACCGTTTTGCGTATTTGCTGATGGAAAATGGCATTCATGGCCCTTTGATATGTTGCCCCTGCATTCTTCAGTCCGAAGGGCATGACAGTGCAATACACTCCTAGGGGTGTCCTGAAGGAGGTGTGCTTTTCGTCATCAGGATACATTTTGATTTGATTGTATCCTGAGAATCCGTCCATGAAGGACATTCGTTCGAATCCACAAGTATTGTCAATCATGACATCTGTGATCGGCAATGGGAATTCGTCCTTGGGGCAGGCCTCGTTTAGATCACGGAAGTCGATGCAGATCCGGATTTTCCCGTTCTTCTTGGTGACGGGGACGATGTTGGCTACCCAGTCGGGATGCTGTTCTTCCCTGATGAAGCCAGAATCAATAAGTTTTCTGACTTCTGATTGAATTGCCTCCATTATTTCTGGGCGAAACCGTCGCTGCTGTTGTTTGACAGGCTTTTCGTCCGGATTGATGTTGAGGCGGTGCATGGCCACTTGCGGATCAAGTCCTGGCATGTCTTCATAATTCCAGGCGAAGACGTCTATATACTTCTGTACAAGAGATATTAGACCCTTCTTCTCTGAAGGTGACAGGCCGTCACTTATGAAGATGGGCTTAGGGTTGGCCTCATCTCCTAGGTTGATCTGAACAACCTTGTCTTCTGTGGGTGGCTCACGTTGTTCGAAGCGGGTATCCCAAAGGGCATTTAAATGTTTGATCCAAGGGTCTGTATCAGATTGGATCATTTCTTCATCTCCGTCTTCCAGGTGGCTTGTTGAAACCATGTTCACTGAAAGTTCCTTGAAGATGTTGCCGACACTGACATCTGACTCCCAAGATGATGTGTCTGAAGAGTAATCGTTGCTCGATGATTCTTGAGAATCGGAGGCTGATGGGACCGGAATTGATACGTAGCCCAACCCCCGCGCGTCCGATGATAATAATCGGGGGCCTTTCCTTTCGGCACAAAGGATCGGAGTAGCGTTCTCCTTCCTCTGCCGAAGTTCAACCCGGGTCTGTTGGTTAGATCGTACCCCATGTATTTCATCATTTTGAGCGCTTTTGGTTCATAATGACTGAGCTGAGGGGATTCCTCTTCACTTTCTGAATCTTCGCGGGGCATTGGCTCAGATGAGATTCGCCCAAAGAGAATTGGTTTTTGGCCTTTCCGTCTGGCTGGAACCATGAATATAGATTCTTGCGCATTACCATTGTCTCGGTATGTCTCGAAGGACGACTTCACTGGTACATGCAACGATGTCAAAGCATCTACTGCCGACCAGGGATCGTCATCTATATCAGTGCTAGTGTCTGACGGTATTGAATCAGAAGCACACACAGGAAAATACGCAAAATCTAAATCTTCATTAATATACCAACCGCCTACATCATCGGTGGTATTATCGACATTGGGCTTATTAGTTCCTGTTACAAGTGGTTCTAACTCCCACAGGCACTCTTCTTTCTCGGGCTCAATATCAGCCTCATTACCAGAGTCTGGCTCCTCTGGTTACGGGGTTTCATTTGACTCCTCAGGATCCTGATATAGGAGGGAGTCAGTGAAATAATTTTTGACCCCTTTAAACGGATACCTCTCGGCTATCAACGTTTGAATTGTTCCACTCCCGTCAATGTATTTCATGACCTGGTGGAGAGTGGATGGAACGATGGAATTGCGGTGAATCCACGGTCGTCCCAGCAATAGATTGTAGGAAGTGTCGGCGTCGATAATGTAGCATGTAACTTCCGACCTGAGGCTTCCAATCTGACACCTGAGCTTGATTTTCCCCATTGGCCGGGTCTGGTTGGCATTGAACCTATAGATAGTCGTTTGGGTAGGGCTCAAACGATGGGTAGGAATGCCAAGATGTTGCATGACTCGGCGAGGCATGATGCTCAATGCGGACCCTGGATCTACCTGGATGCGGTTTACCTCAGACGATCCAATATACCCTGTGAAGTACAGGGGTCGATCATGCTTCCCTTTAACCTGCATATCATCTGCTGTGAAGGTAATGCAGGGAGCATTTGGGGAGGTGTGGAGACAATCCTCTACATCTTCCTCCTTCGGCACCTGGGTCATAAAGACCTCAGCATTTGCCAGAGCTTCTTGCAGAGCTTCTCTGGTAGACTTTGATAGTCTAAGAAGTTCATACAAGGTAATGCGTGCCGGAATGTTGGCCAATTGAGCCAGGACATCAAAGCGGTAAGGTGCCGTAGATCCTTCCACAATGCCCTTTTGAAGGGCTCGAGAAAATCGAGTCTCCTTCTGCTTCTCCACAGGTGGCTTTGTGGAGGGCCTGACTGGCTCCGCAGTTGATTGTGGAGGGACTACTGTCGTCTCGCCGTATTGTTTCAAGTAGGGCTGTCCTGAACGAGTCCCCGTCGTTGGTTGGTTGGGCTCTGTGGCCAAGGCTATCGTTTCCTCCTCTGAGTCGGTCAGTGAAGGGATATCAGTCTCCGCTTCTCGGGAAGAGGCGCATACCACGTTGCAAGATGAGGCTTTTGCCTTACCTTTGGATTTCCTGTTGGTCACAGTAGTCCATTGCCGTGCATCGACAAGGTCAGGGTGGACCCACATGATTTCCCCTTGAGGCGTAAGGACGGGTACCAAGCCTTTCTCTTGCTGCTGGTGAGGGTCTGTGTTGACTATTCTCAGTTCTCCTCTTGGAATAGGGACCACCCCCGCAGGCGTTGGGGGTTGTCTTCCGAACTGGAGAGCTGACGTCACATTGGCCGTCACCTTCTTCTGCTCTGGTCGGAGCTTTAACACTTCCGCGTCAATCAGAGCTTGAAGGACATCCTTGAAGACGTAGCAGCTTTTGGTAGGATGTCCCAACATCCTGTGATACATGCAGTAGTTGGGGTTGTCGGTTTTGCCGACTTCCTCTGGGCGCCTAGCTTCAGGGAGCTTCAGTCGGTTGCTCTTGTTGAGTAGTTTAAAGAGCGAATCGACATGTTCCTCTTTGAAGGAATATTGCTTGTTGGCGCGAGGCTGACTTGAAGAGCCACTCGCCCGGCCTGATTGAGGTTTGGCGGGAGATTTGGTCTCCGTTGCCAAATTATCCTTCCGCTTTGTTTGGAGGGATGTGTCTGGCGCACGCCTGGTCGACCTTTCCGGTCTAGGCTTACCTTCCTCCGCTCTGACGCGGGCGACAATCTCCTCAGCCTGTTCACCTTGTTGGACCAATTGCTTCCAGGTGCGGCTTTCAGCAACTCCTATTTGAGCAAGGAGTGAGGTTTGGAGATTGTGGCGGCATGTTTCCACCAGGGTGGCCTGGGTCATACCGCTTGGACACCGGAGTGCCATGTTCCGAAATCTTTCCACGAAAGATTTGACGGACTCCCCTTTCCGCTGTTTGGTAGCCAAAAGGGTGGGCATCGTGACTTCGGAGTCATCTTCGAAGAAGCGTGTTAAGAACAGCTTCTCTAGATCGCCCCAGTTCTTGATAGAACCTTCTGGGAGCTTCATAAACCATTCAAAGGCCAACCCTTTCAAGGTGCCGATGAACAGACGCGCCAGAATAGCATCATTGTCTACTACATTCCCGGTTTGGGATTTGAAGTAGTAGATGTGTTGATTGGGTGACCCCTTCCCGTCGAATGCTTGGAGGGTTGGAGCCTTGAACTTAGGAGGGTATGGAACTAAGTCCCACTCAGCCGGATAGGGCCGGACCACTCCTACTTCTTGGAGGTCTTTGCGATTGGCAAGGGCCTCGAGGCGTCGTTCCAATTGACTCATCCTCTTAGCATGAGTCTTCTCCTGGTCTTGGAACGAAGATTTGGACGAATTCGAAGTAGATCGCCGCGCCTCTTCAGAAGGTTCGGAAGATGAGCTTTCTCCCTTTCTCCCTTTGCCCTTCGACCTCCTAGGAGGAGATCTCCTCCTGTCTTCAAGCAACTGCGCAAGCGCCTGCTTGATGGAGTCGATAGATGCCTGTTGAGAAAGGATCATATCCATTTGCGCCTTCTGGATCTGCTCCAAACGTTTGGTCGTCTCGTCAGGAGTGCCTGTCATGTAAGCAGAGGCCTCCTTCTCGACGGAAGAGTTCGATGCCCTAGATTCCACTACGGCGGAGTGAGAATCGTTCACTTCAACGCCGTGGGCTAAGGCATTATAGTCAATTGGGGGAATGGCCCCCGTCCGGGTACGAGTGTATCGATACACCCCTTCCGGTTCAGAGTCAGACTCGGACTCATCTGAGCCGACTGCAATTTATTTTCCCTTGCTCCTGCTTGTCATATTTGCAGTGAGCTCCGGGTACTCAACGTCAGAGAAGGTCCTCCTTCTGTGGGAGCGTCTTCTTTTAGCTGACGGAGGAATCAGGGTCAGCTGTCTGATCAAAGACTGCTGGTTCACGCCTGATTCGCAATGGCATCCAGAGAGTATGGAGATAAGCCGTTGGCAGCAGCATGCCGAAGTGACCTGATTGGCACTTCTTTTCTTTGTCAAGTAATCCCTCAAATCCATTGTAGGGGGATTGAAAGGATTAGCCTCGCAACGTCGAAGACGGGAGGCATCCATGTGCTGTACAGCCTGGACGCCGGCATCGGGGACGCGGTTCTCACGACGCGGCTTTGTAACGCGCGTCTGGCGTCTCTGCTGAGATGAAACGCGAATCTCGCGTTGCTGCCTGGTGCGTCTGGGCAGAGACACTTGAGAGAGGATGGACTGCTGGGCCCCACGCCTGTGGGCGCGTGCTTCTTGCGTTGGACGAGACGTAGAAGCTTCGTCTCGACGCTTGGTAAGTTGGTCTTCAGAGGACTCAACTTGAGGAGTCGCGCGTTTGGGGCGCCAAACGCGGATTTCACGTACTGGACGTGGCGCGGGTAAGGCGCGAGATTGTACGTCGCGTCTAGCCTCAGTTGGACAACCAACGGTTCCAACTTGCAGTTGACGCGCACGTCTCCTCTGTCGACGCTCAGCATTCCGGTTGCGTCGAGGAGGTGGAGAGAAACCAACAACATCCTGATGTTGAACATCAGGGAGTTTAACCACGCGGGTCTCCTGAGAGACGTTGACGCGGGTTTTCTGTGCGCCGGAGTTGGTCGCAACAGCAACTGTGCTTGGGATCACGCGGACCTTCTGAGAGGCGTTGACGCGTGAACTTTGCTGGGCACAGTGGGCAGCAGCAGCGGCGCCCAAGAGAGCTTCAGGTCGGGCTTCGGGGCCATTCCCCGCCGAGACCATGCGACAGACGCGGGTCTTTGGGCTCTTGGAGCCAGAAGAGAGAAACTCTTCATATTTCGCCTGGTCAAACTCGACGACGAGTGATTCGACCATCTTCCCCTTACGGAGGACGTCATCCTGCGCCACGATCTGTTCGTCAGTGACGAAAGTAGTCTCCAGCGGAGTCGCCATCTCTTATATGACCCGGGAAAGGAGAGAGACGAGAATTTGCGGTAAAAGTTTTCCTTGAATCAAATGAAAAGGATTACTAACAAAAACTGTTCCTTCTGGTTACAAGGAGGGAGAATATTGAGTCTTGAATTCCCCCTTTGTTTAATGCTGGGTTCTTCGTGTGGCGGTGGAGAGTGAATCTTGTTCTCCGTTGACCAGATGACCGTCCTTCTGGGATCTCCTCTTCGGCCGGTAGGAAGAGTAACTCAGCTCTGTCTACCAAAACTCTCGAAGAGAAGGTAGGCGAAAGCTAGCTCGTACACAGCGAACTTACTGAAGAGTTGATCTGCTTCTTTTCTCTCTGTGTCGCCCTCTTGTTGCTGATTGCCAAAAGTTTGGCCTTGATGCTGATCGCCCAAAAAGTCCCCCTTCTTCATAGCGACGGGGCTATTTATAGAGGTTTAGGGGGTGATCGTGCCCCCTAAAAGTGCTCCACGATGAGGGGCCACTTCCCGCTACTTGTGCGGTGAATGGCCCCGTAATCCGGGTGGTTACAACTGAGGCGCGGGTGTCAGGCCGACGCACCTTGATGCTGAGACGCGGGTATCGAGCTGACGCGCCTTGATGCTAGGACGCGGGTGATAGTGCCAACGCGCCTTGATCCTGAGACGCGGGCCAACGCGCCTTGATGCTGAGACGCGGGCCAACGCGCCTTGATGCTGAGACGCGGGCCAACGCGCCTTGATGCTGAGACGCAGGTGATAGTCCCTCGCGTCTAGAGCTTGAAACTTTGCTTCTCAATGGCTTGTCCTCCAGTAACTTTTGGACAGCCTACACATATTAGCTCTGAAAATGTAACACCTCATTCCCAGAATACGTACTTAGTTGCGTATTTAGATTTTTTGATTGTATTTGTTGATTTACTTCCTGTATTTGTTTTGTATTATGAATTATTTATATGGTCGTTTTGCCTTGGACTGGATTCATGAACTGGAGTCAGCCCTAGCCTGAACCATGACCCGATCATAGGGTATTGCTCGATTTGATCTTTTCGGTAGTCAGATTTGAACGATTTCAGTTTCAAACATTATTTTCTAATATTCTAGATTTTTCATGATTTTTTGGCATTTTTTCTGAATTAAGTTGCAACTCTTCAAAACCAGTGTCGACCAGTTTTCGAATTTTTAATTTACAAACGGAGTTGAATTTCTAAATATGACTTTTATATTATTTTTTAAAATCATATTTTCTATCAAAATGCATTTTTTGAGATTTTTCTGAATTTATCAAAATTTCACCGGATTTGGTGTCTGCCAGTATCGCTGGTTGATATCAAAATTTTTAGTTTACAATCAGAATTGAATTTCTGAATTCTGTTTTCATATTTCTTCTTAGAGTCATTGCTTCTTAGAGTCATCTTTTTCTCATTTAATGCATTTTCTGAGATTTTTAGAATTTATCAAACTTCGGCTGTACCGGTGTGGACCGGTATCAATGTTTACTCCATCATTTTTAATTTAAAAACGGGACTTTATTTCTGAAAACTGATTTTTGTATTGTTCCTCAGGATAATGTTTTCTACCTCTAGGTATTTTGAAGATTTTTCTGGAACAGTCGATATTTCTCGATATTATTTTAATATCATTTTAAGGTATCTTTCCTTTTCTTTCTTTCTTTTTCTTTTTTCTTTTCCACCGACTCCACCAACCGGCCACCCCCCTTCATTAATCCCATCTCCCATCCATCACATCCCTCCATCACTCTCCCTTTTTCTTATCCTTTTCTTTTCTTTTTCCCATCTTTCTTTCTGTTTTTTCTTCTTCTCCTTTCTCTTCTTCTTCTTCTCCATTTGGCCGACGCCCAAGCCTAGGCCCCACTCCGGCGCCTCCGGCCACCGCTGCCGGTGAAGACCCCTCCAAGCTCTGGCCACCTCCTCCTATCACTAACACTAACAATAACATCAACCACCACCTCCATCTTCTTTCTCCTCAAAACCACCATCATCTCCACCTTCTTCTTCTTCTTCTTTAAATTAACCATCAACACTACTAAAATTCCTCCACCTCTACCTCAATCCCAACTCTCACAACCCCTTCCTTCCTTCTCTCCCTCCAATTTTAACATCCACCAGCTCCATCATCTCCATTACCAATACCATCTCCACTACTCATCTCCACTTTCTAAACCCAACACCCCCCTTAAATTCCCCTCTCCTCTTTAGGGTGGCCGTGTCACCCCGGGGCTGGGTGCCGCCGGTGGCCGTGCGCGGCCAGGGGCCTCCTGGCCCCTTATGCGTGGGCAGAGGAGGGGGCGATAACCCCCTCTCGCTTCTCTATCTCTCTCTCTCTCCCCCTCCCCCTCCAGCTCTCTCTCTCCCTCTCTCCTGCTCTCTCATCTCTCTCTCTCTCTCTCTCCCCCTCTCCCTGTTTCTCTTTATCTCTCACTCTAGCCGTCTCTCTCTCTTTCCCAGTTCTATCTGACGGTTCCTCTCTCTCTACTGGTTCTCGCTCTCTCTGCAGTCTCTCTCTAAAACTGTCTCCTCCGTTTCTCTATCCTCTCTATCTCACTCTCATCCCTTTCTCTCTCTAGCCCTCTTTCTCCTCTCTCTAGATATTTTCTGTCTAACTCTCTCATTCTCTCTCTAGATTTTCTCTCTCTAAATCTCTCTTTCTCTTTCTATGTCTTTCTCTCTCTAGCTCTCTCTAACTCTTTCTCTCTCTCCTCTCCCTTATATTATTTCTCTCTCTATATATATTTTAATATATTATGGCGTGTGCGCGAGTTCCTGAGATTCCAGAGTGTTCAGCTTTTTCCGAAGATTTAGGCATCCTCGCCTTGATTTGGGTTTCCCCCGCTTCATCGGGTCGACGTGTATTTTATTTTGTATTTAGATATGTTTTGTATTAGGCGGTGCGCCTGTATTTGTATGTGACTGAGTGCCCGTGATTGTACATTTATATGCATGTGACGATGCTTGTACTAGGGTAGTTCATTTCTTATATATGTACCATGTCTGTGATGTTACTTATTATTGCCTTATTACATGCGTGTGATTGATACTAACACTTCTGTAGGTACCATACCCAGCCTCCAGGCTGTGTTTAGCCTCCAGGCTCTCTACTCGGCCTCTGGGCCCTATCAGCCTCCGGCTTCTCCACTCCACGGTAGTCGAGATATTATCACGCTTATATGTATGCTCGTGTGGTACTAACATCTCGTGTAGGTACTCCCATACCGACTCTGGGTTTCTGCCTACTCCCGGGCTGGCTACCAAATTGGTTTTAGGCTTGCACCCTTATGCATTTCGTGGTAGTTACCGAGAGTGCCCTTAGACCCGAGTATACTTTAGCCTCCGGACTCTCACCAACTACCTCGATAGAGAAGTGCGCTTATGCCGTCAGGTCTCTCAGCTCCGCCTGCTAGGCATGCTTAGCGCTCAGCGCTTTACAATTAGATTCATCTAGGCGAAACTCTGTCGGATTTTAGACACGCCCTCTAAGCTGAGTCATTCCAGTAGTTCCGTCAAACGCTCTAGTGTTAAACACTATTTGCTATTCGTACCTCCAGCTCGCTTAGCTCCGCTTGGGTGTTCGCTTCTTTACTTATTACCTACTCGCTAGCTTATCTATTATTTTATTCATGGTTGCGAAGAGTTTGAAATCTTACTTATACTGTTTTTCCTGAAATTGCATGGTTTTTCGGTATTCGTACCAATCCTGTATATCGGTACTATTTTCCTGTATCGCTTGACGTGCTTACATATACCATGTTATCACTTGTCACCTGATTGATATCACCCTCCTGTCATGCTATTACTTAACATCCGACATGATATACTTGACTCTTATAATTATCACGATAATTGGAATGATGACCTGACATCTTACTTACATCTTGATATTTCAGTACACCTGTATTCCTGATACACCTGTATTCCTGATATTTCTGGCTTGTTCCTGCTCATTCCCGAAATCTGATAATTATCTAATAAATTATAAAATGGGACAACTTATATCGGGTCGGGGGGGACTTGCGGACATCAATATATGTTCGTATTTACAGTTGTATTAGGTATGTTGTGCAACTAAAACTTCTGATTTGACCTGTACGCCTCCAGGTGACCGAGGGGAGAACTGGCTCCTTCCTTCTTGGTTCCATCTTGAAAGGGCATCCTATAAGACCTTCCTGAACGCCTCGCGTTAGGTTCCGTCCTCCAGCAATGGAGCAATACTGGGCCGTGATCCCGGGCATATACAAGACCCACTGTAAACATTGTTCATTGATACCCCCGTTGGTTTCCAATAATAACCTTGCTTAACTCAGATATGGATATATGTGTTTGGGACGCTTGTTCACATATCTAGACATCTGGGTAAGATGACTAATAATAATAATAAAAGATGCCAACTATGTATCCGTTGTATGCTTTGCCGAGCATGCTTTCATCGGGCTTTACATCGAATTTTCAGTTTATGATCATTACATATTATAGCTACTTACACCCTGCTTTGCCACTTGTGTTCTATTTCACCAGTTTTCTGCCCTTATCTTATTATACCATGAGTATTCCCTGCTTGATATCACTTGCTATATATCTACTTGCTCCTGTATGCTTGTGCTCACGACACGGCTTTCAGTGCATGTTTATGATTCGGATTTATCGATACACGTGTGTTTATCTATGCATGCCATTTGGCATTAGCATCACCACTCGCTGGGGAGTTCTGACTCCCCTGAATCCTCATGTCTAGTCTCGGATTTTGGCTTGTGGATTCTCCCTGTAACTGATCAGAGATGCGTAGATGAAGTGTGGATCACTGGCAGATCCTCTGAAGCCCTATCCTTCCAGGCCCCCGCGCGTCTTCCGATTTTTTCTTCTGTAAACTCGTGAGCGTCTTTTTCACTGTTTATACTTGTATATCTCCTTATATTCTCGCAATTACGCTTATAGGTGATGTAATATTCTTGTAATATTGTGTCACATCGGGTGATAATTTTATAATTGTACTCATATGTTGGAATGTATAATGCACCACGTATTTCCGAACTCTGATTCTTACTTGTACTGATGCTTAGCGTATATACGTGAGGGTATTTCTGACCTGCGTATATACGTCGCAGTAACGTGTCCGTACCCGCGGGATCGGAGCGTTACAGAAAATCATCACACTCACAAAGGTTACCGGCACAGTTTTAACTTCTTAATCAGAGTGTCTCAAGCTGAATCAAAGTACGTACATGATGAGCTTTCTCGCTCGCTGGCAGGTTGACGCATGCATGCATGCTCTAACTAAACCAGTGAACACGTGGGGGTTGAAATGAAATGTGATGAGCTCTGAATCATAATTCATTACATCTTTTGGCCACTCTGATTTACTTCAAGTGTAACTCACAACAATCTCTCTCTCTCTCTCTCTCTCTCTCTCTCTCTCTCTCTCTCTCTACGATCAAAAGCATATTAAGTTTAGTTTTAGAACTTCTTTTAGTAGCAGCAGGTTGCAGGGCTCTGGGCCTGAGTTAATTTGTCCACAGCCACGGCCACGATGAGGGTGACACATCTCCAATCCGTGAGCTTTTAGGATTTTGTCGCTGAGATATGCAATCTTTTTGTCGGTATTATGAGACTTGCAATGCAATGCAAGTTTAATTTCTCCCATAGAGCATATATTTGTATCAGTCTTTGCCCAAACCTAATCAATCTGTTACTATAGATTCAGGTATTATCTCTGTGAGGCATAGAATATGCATTTGGAAAAGGCTAAATTACAAGAAAATACGATGAGGTTTCAGATTTTACAAGAAGTTAAAATGGACTTTGTAAACTACAATTTGCTAATTTTTCTAGAAACTATCATATTAGATGCTAATGGAAGTCTGAGAAGTCAATTTTGCCCCTCATTATTTCTGCCCCACTTTAACAATAAAAGAGAATTGGGAACCTAAATTTGAAAAAGAAACCCCAAACAATTTTTGAAGACTTCTTGTTAAAGAAAAAGAGAAGGAAACTCTCTTGTTGTGGAGAAAAGAAGTGGGGTTTGAGCCTCTTAATGATTGTTTTGATCTAGGTGGAGAGCTTGGGTTTTGGGTTTGAAGATCGAATGAGATGCGAGGTAGAAGGTGAGGGTATTTTGGGCCTTAAAAATCGGCAAATAATAAGTTGTCAGTCACATGATTAAAAAACTAACGTCTAAATGATAGATGGCAATTTCTTGAAAGTTCGTAACAGCAAATTGTAGTTGATCAAATCTATGATAGTTTCTTGTAAAATTCGTAGAGTTCGATATATTTTTTGTAATTTAGCCTTTGGAAAACGCTAGATTTCTTGAGATGTCAGTTGCCTGTAGGTAGGAAAATGAACAATCCATGTAAGTTCAGGTAATCAAGAATGTAAGAAAAAATGAATCATTTAGCAAATATTATATGCTGATATATAGGTGATGTAGGAGGAAACCCAAGGCAGCTAGCCAATTTTTGAGTTTCAGCTGTCGAAAGCCAAATCGAACTATCAACAACCATTTTCAACACTCGATAGGCTGTAATTGACAGATTTTTACAGAGAGTTAGGTGTTTACAGTACTATCTACTGTCGAAAGCATCATTGAGTTGTCGACAATCCTATCAAGTTTCTGTAGGATTTTGTTTTTGGATTCTAATTAATTTTATGTTTCTAAATTTTATCTAGATAGATTAGGACTCTTTTAATTCTTTTTGTTTTCTTTTAAAAATAGACTATAGTTTCTTAGGAGTGATACTCTTTTGTAAGTCTATAAATAGTCCCTTATACTCTTTTTTTTAGGGATCAAGTATTTATTAATAAAATTGAGATTTCTCTCCAATTGTTCATGGATTCGAGTTATTATCTCTTACTCGTGGATTCGAGTAAATCGCTCTTGGATTTGAGTGTCTTGTTCGCGAATTCGAGCACAATTTCTACTTGAAATTTCTTAGGATTTGTGAGTGTTAAAACGAGATCTAGCCAGCGTCCTTTGTCTTCTCCGCTTCTCGCGTCAATAGGTTTAAGATAATTCACATTAGGTACTATCATTTTGTCTTACAATAATCTATAATTGCATACGAGAGGAAACTTGAGAAGAGTTGGCGGGAAAATCAATGTATAAGTGACTCTATGTACAGATTAAAATTTTAATGAAATAAAGTTTCTCTCACTATTTTAGTTGTGATTTATTTTGCTCCTGTGGCCTTCATACCAATCATATAAAAAATAATATGTCTAAAACTTGTGACCCCACTCACCAACTCTCCTCAAGTTTCTCTTATGCGATGACAAACTACTAGAAGACAAAATGATAATATCCACTGTGTTTTAAGTTAAACCTAGAGACATGAACATGTGATATCTGATTAATAATTTTATTTTCCTTGTATATAGTGAGATATAGTACTTGAAAACCTGAATTTTTTATGGATTGCATATTTTCCGAACTGCTACAGCCAATTCACATTTCAAGGAATCTAGCGTTTCAAAAATGTGTACCACGTATAAATATTATGTTCTTTTAGAAGAAAACTTGCATTAAGACAGAAGAACAAACTATACAATATTAGCAGTTCGTGGGCCTAATTATTTTGCATCCAAGTATCATTAATCCCCACAAAAGATTGCATATCTCAGTGACGAAGTTCTGAAACCTCACGGGCCAGAGATGTGTGATCCTCGTTGTGGTCGTGCCTGTGAGTGACTCAGACTCACAGAGCCCTGTGAACTTGTACTGAAAAGAAAAAAGTTATCACGAATCTTTTGATGGTAGAGAGACTTTGCTGTTGACGCAAAACTCAATACTAAAATTATTAAAAGTATCCTGACCATCGTTTTATTGAACATTCAGTGATCGTGAGTTTGAATGAGAAGAATAAACTTTCGAATTCTTTCAGAAATAATCAAGCTGTCTTGCTGTGTTGAAGCCATTTCTCAACGAATACAAACAACTCGCAGGTGAATCAAAGCACTTGAATTTAGATAAGACATGTAATGAGTTTAGATTAAGAGCTCATCAGTTCAACCCGTGTGCTCAAAGATGAGTTTAAGCATGCTTGTGTGAGTCTGCCAGTAAGAAAGCTCATCATGTACGTGCTTTGTTGGTACATTCTCCATGTGTGAGCTCACGCAAGACTCAGCAACATCTGCTGATATTCAAGCCTCATGCGCGTCAAGCCCTGTGTTTGCTTTGCATCATAATCACAAAAATGACTCATGAGAGAAGTACCATGGGCTCTATTGATTCATCTTCGAAGAAGGAATGTTATGAAAACTTTGAGGTTTTACTGTTTAGATTTTTGCCTATTTCATGTTGGCCTCCACAAAAATTGTTTTATCTATGTTTTAGTTGTCATGTACGTCTTTTGATAATTCATTAACTTTTAATTGGATTCTCAGTGGTAACTCATGTTCAACTTTCTACTTTTATTGCTCAAGAGAGATTTGTCGGCAGAAAAACTGTGTATCAAGTATCTCATTTTGCCCTTTTTTTCCTCCTCAAAACACGTGTGAATATATTCATGTACGTGATGAAAATGTCCATCATCTGCTGAACTCACAACTCCAACAGTTCACTTTCTGTAACAAAATCAGTTCACAATATTGAACAAATCAACAGTTCTTGCACACGTCGTAGCAACTCAACATTTCAAGTTCCTCGCTATATGCATAGTATTTCCCTTAAACGCAGCGCATGTTTTTTTTTTTTGGTTTGTTTTGTTGTAATTGCAGATGGTATGCTGTTTATTTAAATGAAGGGTAAATTGCGCAAAACCCCTTATACTATTGAGAGTGTTGCCCAAAAACTCCCTACACTATCAAAACCTGCACGTTGCCCCTAGAGCTAACTCTGTCAGTTTTGCGGCTAAAAAAAAGCACGTGCATAGCACGTAAACCATAATTATCAATTAAACTATATTTTTCTTAAATATCATAATTACTTAAATACTAAAAAAACAAATAACAATTAAAATTAATTATTAAAAAATAATTGAAGGGGGTGGTGGCCGCACCCCTCCCCTCCTCCCATCTCGCCTTTGCCGCCCGATCTGGGCGGGCGGCCCGAGGGGGGGAGGGAGGCTCCCCTCCTTCCCTTCCCCCTCTGACGCAGGAGGAGGAAGCGGAGAAGATGAACAACACCGGTTATATTCGTTCTAGCGCTGACGAACCTTGAAGAACCCTTAAGGTAGGAAAATCGTGCTCAAATCCACGAACACCGCACTCGAATCCATGAGCAACATGACCCAAATTCATGAGCCAAAGATAAAAACTCGAATCCACGAGTAATTTAAGAGAGAAATCTATATTTTGATTCATAAAAGGTTAATTAAAAGATAAGAAAACAAAAGCCTTTATATAGGCTTATAAAAGTCCTATTTTATCTATGAAAGCTAAATTTAAAATAAATAAAAAGAAAGCTCAGCATAAAAAACTGAAAATCTATTTGATTTCAAATTTGGACCCAAAACAGAATCCTAAAATAAGTCAAATAATCAGGTACACAATAGGGTTATCGACAGCTGAAGGGGGCTGTTGATAGCCAAGAAAAAACTGCAAAATCTCAATTTTCTGTAAAAGTCTGTCGATAGGCCAGAAGAGGCACTGTCAACAGGTATGAAAAATTCTCGTCTCTCAAAAAAAGGTGTCGACAGTCCAAACGAAGGTTGATTTTTGCCTGCTGTTTGTCTTGCTTTGCTCTTTTGTCTCCTACATCTGTCCCTTCCTCTTCAAAAGAACTTGCCCTCAAGTTTCTATCACTTTGATTGCACCGGTACACAAGTGAGTGCTCCTATTTCTTTGTAGATCTTGTATCCAGTGGAATTGGTCTCATGGAAACTCTCTTACCCTTCAAAGTAAGCACATATATGTTCTCCCTTCCTTTATGGGTAGCATCGACGTCATGTAGCCATGGCCTTCCCAAAAAAATATGGCACTTGTTCATATCAATGACATTATAAGTAATAGAGTCTTAGTATTGTTTACTAATGAAAATAGGAACTTAACACAAATCTGTTACCTTGATACGTGGGTGTTTGGTGGGAGAAAGTTCCTTGTAAAATTTCCTTAAATCAAATGAAAGATTACAACAGATTA
Source organism: Agave tequilana (assembly GCA_038442645.1). Lineage (NCBI taxonomy): Eukaryota > Viridiplantae > Streptophyta > Magnoliopsida > Asparagales > Asparagaceae > Agave > Agave tequilana. Next base: position 154,609 of record JAVJIF010033601.1, read on the forward strand.
ACACTCTGACTACAAGGGAGGGAAGATGTTCAGAATTGAATCTCCCCTTTCTTTAATGTTGGGTTCTTGTGGGGTGGTAGAAAGTGAATCTTATTTTTCGTTGACTAGGTGAGCGTCAGGACCTCTTGTGAATCCTCTCTTTGGATAGCAGACGGAGTAACACAGCTCCTGTCGATCAGGAATCTCAAAGAGATTGTAGGCAAAGATTAACTTGTACGCAGCAAGTTGTTCGAAGAGTTGAACTCTCTCTTTCTTTTCGGTGAAAGTCTTGATGCTTCTACAGCTAATAGGCGGAATTCTTCTCCAAGAATTATCTGATCAACCGACCCTTTCTCCATAGCAAACGGGGCTATTTATAGAGGTTTCAGGGGTGAACGTGCCCCCTAAAAATGCTCCATAATGGGGGTTAACTGTAATACCCCGCTCCCAGAATACGTACTTAGTTGCGTATTCAGATTTTTCGATCGTATTTTTTCAATTTACTTCTTATATTTGTTTTGTATTATGAATTATTTATATGAACGTTTTGTCTTGGATTTGGATTCGTGGACTCGGAGTCGGCCCTAGTCTGAACCGAGGGCCCGATCCGAGAGTATTGCTCGATTTGAACATTCTGGTATTTAGATTTGACCGATTTTAGTTTTAAACATCATTTTCCAATATTTTAGATTTTCTATGATTTTCTGGAATTTTCCCGAATTAAAATGAAAATCTTCAAAACCGGTGTCGACCAGTGCCGCTGACCGATTCCTGAATTTTTAATTTACAAACGGATTGGAATTTCAAGAAGAGTCTTTTTACATTATCTCTTAGAATCACATTTCCTATCTAAATACCTTTTCTGGAGATTTTATGAATTTATGAAAATTCCACCGGATTCGGTATCGGCCAGTATCGCTGGTTGATTCCAGGATTTTTAGTTTACAATCGGAGTTGAATTTCTGAATTCCGCTTTCACTTTACTTTTTAAAATCATACTTTATTCTTTAATACATTTTCTGGGATTTTTCAGAATTTATCAAAATCCGGCCGACCCGGTGTGGACCGGTATCAGCGGTTGGCTTCCGGATTTTTAATTTGAAAACGAGATTTTATTTCTGAAAACCGATTTCATATTATTCCTCAGGATGATGTTTTCTACCTCCGGGTATTTTTGGGGATTTTTTCTGAAACAGTCGATTTTTCGCGACCATATTATAATATTATTATTTTATTCAAATCTTATCTTTCCTTCTCTTTCTTTCCTTTCTTTTCTCCACCGACCCTGCAGCCCACTCCCCCACGTGGAAGACACCACTCCCCCCTCTCTCATTAATTCCCTCTCCCATCACCAATCCCTATCACACTCTCTCTCCTTTTCTTTTTCTTTTTCTTTTTCTTTTCTTTCTCTTTCCTTTCCCTCCATTTCTCTTCTCTTCTCTTCTTCTTCTTCTTCTTCATCTGGTGACCAACACCCCAACCAACCAACTCCGGCCACCTCGTCGCCGGCGAGGAGAACCCCCACCTCCGGCCACCTCCATATTCTCTCTCTTTTTCTTTTCTTTTCTTTTCTTTCCTTTTCCTTTCTTTTCCTTTTCTTTCCCTTTTCTCTTCCTCCCCAGATCCGGCTCGCCCCACCATCACCGCCGACCTCCTCCCTCCACCGGCGCCCCGGCGTGGGCAGGCCGCCGCCGCCGGTGAGCCGGCGGCCTTGGGCGCGGCCAGGGGGCCTCCTGGCCCCATGTGCTATTGTGTGGAGGGGGCAGCAGCCCCCTCCTTCTTCTCCTTGGGTGGCCGACGCCACCCCGGTTCTGGCCGCCGCCGGCGGTGAGCCGGCGGCCGTGGGCGGCCAGGGGGCCCGGCTGGGCCCCCTGTGCGAGGCTGAGGGGGGGCAACAGCCCCCTCTCTCTTTTCTCTGCTGGAGGGGGGCACAGCCCCCTCCCTTCTCTGTTGAGGGGGCGCTGCCCCCTCTTTCTCTGCCGGTGGCCGGCGCCGCCCGCGCCGCCACCTGGCCGGCGGCCAGGCCGAGCGCCCCCAGAGGGGGGGCGCTGTGTGCGGGAGCCAGGGGGCAACAGCCCCCTTCTCTCTCTTTTCCCTCCTTGGATCTCTCTCTCTCTCTGGACCTCTCACTCTCTCTCCTGGGTCTCTCTCTCTCTCTTCCTGGATCTCTCTCTCATCTCTTTCCTAATCACTCTCTCTCTCTCCTGATAACTTTCTCTCTCCCCTGATTAACTCTCTTTCTCTCCTGTTAATTCTCTCCTTTTCTCTGTATTTGTTGACGCGGAACTCATCCCCGCATCCAACATTTCCTTAACGCGATCATCGCGTTCTCGTGATAACACGACGCGGAGCTTCTAACCGCGTCTGTGTTCTCCTTGTTCTAACGCGATGCGGACCCACGACCGCGTCCGCGTTCTCCTCGTATCCTGACTTGAACGCGGTCTCGAACCCCGCGTTTGTGGCTCCTACGCAACGCGACTCCCGCGTCTGCGACCCTTGCGTCTCACTCCCAAAACCCGCGTCTCCCTGTGTCTCTTTCTCTCTCTAAACCTCCCCCTCTAGTTCTCCTTCTCTCTCTAGGTTTCTCTCTTTCTCTCTCTAACTCTTTCTCTCTCCTCTTCACCTTCTCTCTCCAACATTTATTGTTATTATATTTTATGGCACGTGCGCGAGTTCCATGGATTCCAGACTTTTTGGCTTTTCGGTGATTTAGGCGAGTGTTCTCGCTCTCGCCCCCATTTGGGTTTCCCCGCTTCGTCGGGTCGACATGTGTTTTACTCCATGTTTTCATGTATTATGTATTGGGCTGAGTCCCTGTATTTGTGTATGGCCGAGTGTCAATATCTGGACATGTATTGCTCTGTGACGAATGCTTGTATTATGGTAGTTAATTCTTATTCATGTGGTACTAACATTGCAGGTACTCTTGTGCCGACTCTGGGTTTCTGCCCACTCCTGGGATGGCTGTTAGCCGCCGTGAGTGCGCTTAAACCCCGAGCGGACCCGGACCCTTTAACCTTCGGTCACTCACTGTCTCGAAAGGGAAGTGATTGGGACCGACAGGTCTCTCAGCCTTCAGCCTCCGGTCACTCACTATCTCGAAAGAGAGGTGATTGGGACCGTCAGGTTTCTCAGTGCAGCCTCCGGTCACTCACTATCTCGAAAGAGAGGTGATTGGGACCGTCAGGTTTCTCAGTGCAGCCTCCGGTCACTCACTATCTCGAAAGGAAAGTGATTGGGACCGTCAGGTCTTCAGCTCCGCCTGGTTATCATGATCAGCGTTCAGCGCTTTACCACTAGATTCGTCTAAGCGAGATGCTGCCGGATTTTCTACTCGCACTTTAAGCCGAGTTGTCCCGGTAACCTTGCCAGACGCTCCAGGGTTAAATCCTGTTTGCTGTCTGTATTTCCAGCTTGCTCAGCTCCGCTTGGTTGGGCTCAGCTACTGCTTACTACATGCCACTACTTCATACTTGTCATTTACATGATACTATTTAACACATGTATATCACCTGACAACTGATTTGTTATCACCCAACATCGGACATGCTACCACTTGGCAAGACCTCTTGTTATGATATGACTTGCCACCGGACTAATATCAATCGCTTGACATGACTGGTTACCTGCCAAATATCATCCTCTTGTCATGCTATCACTTGACACCCAGCATGATATACTTGACTCTCATGATTATCACGATAACGGGAATGATGACCTGACATCTTGATAGTACAAAATGTACTCCTGATACTCATGTGATACATTATAGTACGTACAGTACTCCTGATATATCTGCATTCCTGATATTCCTGACTTGCTCTTGCTCATTCCCGGAATCTGATAATCATCTAATAATTCATAAAAGGAACAACTTGCATCGGGTCGGGGAAACTTGCGGCTATCAATATGTGTTCGTGTTTACAGTGGTATTAGGCATGTTGTGCAACTAAAACTTCCGGTCTGACCTGTGGGCCTCCAGGCGACCGAGGGGAGTGCTGGCTCCCTCCTTCTTGGTACCATCTTGATAAGGGCATACAATAAGACCCTCCTGAAGCCTTGCGGCTGGTTCCATACTCCAGCGATGGAACGTCCTGGGTCGTGGTCCCGGGCATGTACGGGACCCACTGTAAACATAGTTCGTTGATACCCCCGCTGGTTTCCAATAACAACCTTGCTTTACTCAGATATGGATATATGTGTGCTGGGACGCTAGTTCACATATCTAGATATCAGGGTAAGACGAGTAATAATAATAATAAAGTGCCAAGATGATAACCTGCTCTTTAAGTTGTAAGTAGAAGTATGTGGTATGGGACACATACTAAAGCCTGCAACTTAAACGGCTATGAATCTGTGATATGCCTTACCATATTTGCTTGTCCGGGACTTTACTTCGGATTTTCGGCTTTATGAGTATTATAGTATTAACTACTCCTGCTCTGCTTCATCCCTTGTATCCACCTGCCTCCCGTTCATTTTCTTATCATGCCCTGAGTACAGTCGGGTTGTATGTGCTTGGATTATGATGACATGAGATAAAGGTATATAGATGAGGGTTTCCTTGTTTGGATTATTCCTTCGACGTACTAGTCTTATGGAGCCGTGATCAGAAACCATACAATCAGATTTGCTCGTCCTCGGCTTTATTTGGTTTTATCGCTTTATATATACTTACCCTTGCTCGCCACTTGGCTTTTGCTTCACCACTCGCCTGGGGAGTTTCATCTGACTCCCCTGGATCCTCATGTCCAGGTCATGGAGCTTGGAGCGTGTGGATTCTTCCAGTTGCTGATCAGAGTGGCGCAGCGGTAGCGTGGATCTCCAGCAGACCATCTGAAGCTCTATCCTTCCAGGCCCCCTGTGTGCCTCTCGAGTTTTCCTTTTGAAAACTCGTGAGTGCCTTTTGTACTGTTCATACTTATACATCTCTTTGTATTCTCGCAATTGCGCATATCGGTGATGTAATATTCATGTAATACTGGGTCACCTCTGGTGATAACTTTGTAATTGTACTCACGTGTTGGAATGTATAATGCACCACTTGCTTCCGTACTCTGATTCTTACTTGTACTGATGCTTAGCGTATATACGTGAGGATGTTTCTGACCTGCGTATATACGTCGCAGTGACGTCCCCGTATCCGCGGGATCGGGGCGTTACAGGTTGGTATCAGAGCCTAGGCTCTCACATCCTCAGTACGTCCAGATGGCAAATTAATGGTAAAGAAATTTGTAACTGGAATACAAGAGTCCTGGTTATACAATCCAACTACAAGTACAGAGTTATCTATTTTCTTGATCATCCTTCCTTTGATTCCTAATCCCTCCTATCTTTTCCCCTGTTTTGGTTTTTCGAAGCCTTTATACAACTTAAGATATGGATATACTAGAAAGGTAGTGGCTGGTTCTGAATGAAACTATTATGTGATCTCTTCGGCCAACTCTATGAAGCTCGGGTATTCTCAGGGTTGATCTCGAACGGGTTATCTTTCAGAAGTCAATAGTCAGGATTCTATATGGGTATTCTATATTCTCGTTATATCCTTCAGAGTGATCGATGCCTGGTATTCGGAATTCTCAATTATCGGTCTTCTTTATTATGCTCAGGACTATCAGGGTTTTCTTTATCTTCAGTATTCTGGCTCATTCTTGAAGTGACATTAAGTATGCAGTACAGCGGGAATTCTATTGCAAAGCTGTGTTGTCAGTCAGTATTATTCGGCATCGTTCAGAGATTATACAGCCGGAAGTGCAGAGGACGTCTATATTCTGATTATTGTTCAGTCAACTTGAGAGCCCTACCTATAGTGCTTCATATCTTAATTGGTATAAATTCCACCCTTGTCCTCTTTGTGTTCAATTTACCCCTTATCGAAATTGCGAGGACGCAATTTTTTTGTAAGGTGGATGGATTATAATACCCCGCTCCCAGAATACGTACTTAGTTGCGTATTCAGATTTTTCGATCGTATTTTTCAATTTACTTCTTGTATTTGTTTTGTATTATGAATTATTTATATGAACGTTTTGTCTTGGATTTGGATTCGTGGACTCGGGTCGGCCCTAGTCTGAACCGAGGGCCCGATTCGAGAGTATTGCTCGATTTGGACATTCTGGTATTTAGATTTGACAGATTTTAGTTTTAAACATCATTTTCTAATATTTTAGATTTTCTATGATTTTCTGGAATTTTCCCGAATTAAAATGAAAATCTTCAAAACCAGTGTCGACCAGTGCCGCTGACCGATTCCTGAATTTTTAATTTACAAACGGATTGGAATTTCAAGAAGAGTCTTTTTACATTATCTCTTAGAATCACATTTCCTATCTAAATACCTTTTCTAGAGATTTTATGAATTTATGAAAATTCCACCGGATTCGGTATCGGCCAGTATCGCTGGTTGATTCCAGGATTTTTAGTTTACAATCGGAGTTGAATTTCTGAATTCCGCTTTCACTTTACTTTTTAAAATCATACTTTATTCTTTAATACATTTTCTGAGATTTTTCAGAATTTATCAAAATCCGGCCGACCCGGTGTGGACCGGTATCGGCGGTTGGCTTCTGGATTTTTATTTGAAAACGAGATTTTATTTCTAAAAACCGATTTCATATTATTCCTCAGGATGACGTTTTCTACCTCCGGGTATTTTTGGGGATTTTTCTGGAACAGTCGATTTTTCGCGACCATATTATAATATTATTATTTTATTCAAATCTTATCTTTCCTTCTCTTTCTTTCCTTTCTTTTCTCCACCGACCCTGCAGCCCACTCCCCCACGTGGGAGACACCACTGCCCCCTCTCTCATTAATTCCCTCTCCCATCACCAATCCCTATCACACTCTCTTTCCTTTTCTTTTTCTTTTTCTTTTTCTTTTCTTTCTCTTTCCTTTCCCTCCATTTCTTTTCTCTTCTCTTCTTCTTCTTCTTCTTCATCTGGTGACCAACACCCCAACCAACCAACTCCGGCCACCTCGTCGCCGGCGAGGAGAACCCCCACCTCCGGCCACCTCCATATTCTCTCTCTTTTTCTTTTCTTTTCTTTTCTTTCCTTTTCCTTTCTTTTCCTTTTCTTTCCCTTTTCTCTTCTCCCCAGATCCGGCTCGGCCCCACCATCACCGCCGACCTCCTCCCTCCTCCGGCGCCCCGGCGTGGGCAGGCCGCCGCCGGCGGCCTTGGGCGCGGCCAGGGGCCTCCTGGCCCCCTGTGCTCTTGTGTGGAGGGGGTAGCAGCCCCCTCCTTCTTCTCCTTGGGGTGGCCGGCGCCACCCCGGTTCTGGCCGCCGCCGGCGGTGAGCCGGCGGCCGTGGGCGGCCAGGGGGCCCGCCTGGGCCCCCTGTGCGGGGCTGAGGGGGGGGGCAACAGCCCCCCTCTCTCTTTTCTCTGCTGGAGGGGGGCACAGCCCCCTCCCTTCTCTGTTGAGGGGGCGCTGCCCCTCTTTCTCTGCCGCCGCCCGGCGCCGCCCGCGCCGCCACCTGGCCGGCGGCCAGGCCGAGCGCCCCCAGAGGGGGGGCGCTGTGTGCGGGAGCCAGGGGGCAACAACCCCCCTTCTCTCTCTTTTCCCTCCTTGGATCTCTCTCTCTCTCTCTTGGACCTCTCACTCTCTCTCCTGGGTCTCTCTCTCTCTCTCTTCCTGGATCTCTCTCTCTCATCTCTTTCCTAATCACTCTCTCTCTCTCCTGATAACTTTCTCTCTTCCCTGTTTAACTCTCTTTCTCTCCTGTTAATTCTCTCCTTTTCTCTGTATTTGTTGACGCAGAACTCATCCCCCGTCCAACATTTCCTTAACGCGATCCTCGCGTTCTCGTGATAACATGACGTGGAGCTTTTAACCGCGTCTGTGTTCTCCTCGTTCTAACGCGACGCGGACCCACGACCGCGTCCGCGTTCTCCTCGTATCCTGACTTGAACGCGGGTCTCGAACCCCGCGTTTGTGGCTCCTACGCAACGCGACTCCCGCGTCTGCGACCCCTGCGTCTCACTCCCAAAACCCGCGTCTCCCTGTGTCTCTTTCTCTCTCTAAACCTCCCCTCTAGTTCTCCTTCTCTCTCTAGGTTTCTCTCTTTCTCTCTCTAACTCTTTCTCTCTCCTCTTCACCTTCTCTCTCCAACATTTATATGTTATTATATTTTATGGCACGTGCGCGAGTTCCATGGATTCCAGACTTTTCGGCTTTTCGGTGATTTAGGCGAGTGTTCTCGCTCTCGCCCCCATTTGGGTTTCCCCGCTTCGTCGGGTCGACATGTGTTTTACTCCATGATTTCATGTATTATGTATTGGGCTGAGTCCCTGTATTTGTGTATGGCCGAGTGCCAATATCTGGACATGTATTGCTCTGTGACGAATGCTTGTATTATGGTAGTTAATTCTTATTCATGTGGTACTAACATTGCAGGTACTCTTGTGCCGACTCTGGGTTTCTGCCCACTCCTGGGATGGCTGTTAGCCGCCGTGAGTGCGCTTAAACCCCGAGCGGACCCGGACCCTTTAACCTTCGGTCACTCACTGTCTCGAAAGGGAAGTGATTGGGACCGACAGGTCTCTCAGCCTTCAGCCTCCGGTCACTCACTATCTCGAAAGAGAGGTGATTGGGACCGTCAGGTTTCTCAGTGCAGCCTCCGGTCACTCACTATCTCGAAAGAGAGTGATTGGGACCGTCAGGTTTCTCAGTGCAGCCTCCGGTCACTCACTATCTCGAAAGGGAAGTGATTGGGACCGTCAGGTCTTCAGCTCCGCCTGGTTATCATGATCAGCGTTCAGCGCTTTACTACTAGATTCGTCTAAGCGAGATGCTGCCGGATTTTCTACTCGCACTTTAAGCCGAGTTGTCCCGGTAACCTTGCCAGACGCTCCAGGGTTAAATCCTGTTTGCTGTCTGTATTTTTAGCTTGCTCAGCTCCGCTTGGTTGTGCTCAGCTACTGCTTTACTACATGCCACTACTTCATACTTGTCATTTACATGATACTATTTAACACATGTATATCACCTAACAACTGATTTGTTATCACCCAACATCGGACATGCTACCACTTGGCAAGACCTCTTGTTATGATATGACTTGCCACCGGACTAATATCAATTGCTTGACATGACTGGTTACCTGCCAAATATCATCCTCTTGTCATGCTATCACTTGACACCCAGCATGATATACTTGACTCTCATGATTATCACGATAACGGGAATGATGACCTGACATCTTGATAGTACAAAATGTACTCCTGATACTCATGTGATACATTATAGTACGTACAGTACTCCTGATATATCTGCATTCCTGATATTCCTGACTTGCTCTTGCTCATTCCCGGAATCTGATAATCATCTAATAATTCATAAAAGGAACAACTTGCATCGGGTCGGGGGAAACTTGCGGCTATCAATATGTGTTCGTGTTTACAGTGGTATTAGGCATGTTGTGCAACTAAAACTTCCGGTCTGACCTGTGGGCCTCCAGGCGACCGAGGGGAGTGCTGGCTCCCTCCTTCTTGGTACCATCTTGATAAGGGCATACAATAAGACCCTCCTGAAGCCTTGCGGCTGGTTCCATACTCCAGCGATGGAACGTCCTGGGTCGTGGTCCGGGCATGTACGGGACCCACTGTAAACATAGTTCGTTGATACCCCCGCTGGTTTCCAATAACAACCTTGCTTTACTCAGATATGGATATATGTGTGCTGGGACGCTAGTTCACATATCTAGATATCAGGGTAAGACGAGTAATAATAATAATAAAGTGCCAAGATGATAACCTGCTCTTTAAGTTGTAAGTAGAAGTATGTAGTATGGGACACATACTAAAGCCTGCAACTTAAACGGCTATGAATCTGTGATATACCTTACCATATTTGCTTGTCCGGACTTTACTTCGGATTTTCGGCTTATGAGTATTATAGTATTAACTACTCCTGCTCTGCTTCATCCCTTGTATCCACCTGCCTCCCGTTCATTTTCTTATCATGCCCTGAGTACAGTCGGGTTGTATGTGCTTGGATTATGATGACATGAGATAAAGGTATATAGATGAGGGTTTCCTTGTTTGGATTATTCCTTCGACGTACTAGTCTTATGGAGCCGTGATCTGAAACCATACAATCAGATTTGCTCGTCCTCGGCTTTATTTGGTTTTATCGCTTTACATATACTTACCCTTGCTCGCCACTTGGCTTTTGCTTCACCACTCGCCTGGGGAGTTTCATCTGACTCCCCTGGATCCTCATGTCCAGGTCATGGAGCTTGGAGCGTGTGGATTCTTCCAGTTGCTGATCAGAGTGGCGCAGCGGTAGCGTGGATCTCCAGCAGACCATCTGAAGCTCTATCCTTCCAGGCCCCCTGTATGCCTCTCGAGTTTTCCTTTTGAAAACTCGTGAGTGCCTTTTGTACTGTTCATACTTGTACATCTCTTTGTATTCTCGCAATTGCACATATCGGTGATGTAATATTCATGTAATACTGGGTCACCTCTGGTGATAACTTTGTAATTGTACTCACGTGTTGGAATGTATAATGCACCACTTGCTTCCGTACTCTGATTCTTGCTTGTACTGATGCTTAGAGTATATACGTGAGGATGTTTCTGACCTGCGTATATACGTCGCAGTGACGTCCCCGTATCCGCGGGATCGGGGCGTTACAAACTCATTATGTGGGCAGTAATTGACCCAATAACGAGGGCAGTTATAACTGAGACGCGGGTTTCGACCCTCGCGTCTTGGTGCTGCAGTGATGCAGAGACGCGGGTCTTGACCCTCGCGTCTTGGTGCCGCAGTGATTCTGAGACGCGAATTTTGACCCTCACGTCTTGGTGGCACAGTGATGCTGAAATTAGCCCTGCGTCTGGAGTTTGGATTGCTTTTTGATGACTCGTCTTTAGTGATTTTTATACAGTCCACAGAACCCCCTCCAAAGTTTTCGATATTCCGCGGTTGATTGGGACGGATTTCGAAATACTTTCGACTCTGGTTGAATTCATACTTCTCGTGATTGAACCGACAATCATTCGAGATGCTCTAAACTTGATCCTGTCTGGAATATGAGTATACTGTGAAACCCTTTGAAGCTGCCAGGAATCTGCTTGTGGTGAGTATCTAGATACGCAGTCTAGACCTCCCAGTGATCTGAGTTTGTTTGTTGGTGTACTTTGAACCAGGGGGTAAACAGTCATCTGCTTGTGCCAGTGTACTGTTGAACTGTAAAGACTGAATGCAAGTCCTGTAGACGCAGGGGTTATTTTGCTTTAAAGACGTAGTCCTCATTTGGAGTGGGGACGTATCATTAGTTTGCTGCAGAAATGCGACTCTTTTAGGGATGTGTCCTTTGAGATGAAGACGCAGCTTTCGCTCTGTGAACTAGGCGCGACTTTGGCCTTGCTGAAGAGGCGCGATTTTTGGAGGGACGCGGTTTTCGTTGAACACGAATCCGTGTTGTGGGCGCGTTGCCATATGTCCAGCAGAATTGAGGCGACATCTTTCCTTTGGCGTGCTAATTTTGCGCCGCATTTAATAGGCACGCCACGCGTCAGACGGAGATTAGGCCTCGAGCCAATCGTCGCATATCTCTAAGGATTTCTGTGCCTATAAAAGACAACAGTCTTTCAAGAGTCATCATTAGACTCTTCTTCTTCACCAAGTTCTTTTAGGGTTAAGAAAAAGCTCAAAGCTTTTTTATATTTTCACCACCTTCAACAGCAATTTCACGGTCGAAATGGCACCCAAGACCAAACCCGCTTCTTCGTCTTCAAGCGTCGTCGCTCCAGAGTTTCAAATGGTGGTTCTTCCATGCAGGAGGCCCCTATTTCAGGTAGTAAAATCATCTGATTTGGTTTCCGCCATTGAAGGGGCTTATAGAGTTCTTTCAACTCTTATGTCCCTTTTGAATATGAACCGCCAACGCGGGCTCATGCCCGTGTTCGATCTTCAGGCGCGGTTCTTAAGTTGATAGACAAGACGCATGTTTGTCAACTTCTGCATCCTTCCTTTATCAACTTGAGTCCATATATGCTTGTTGAACGCAGGGCCTCATTGAGCCTTGCGTTTCAGACTCAATGCTCAGAATATTACTAAGCGTGGGGAGTTCAGACGCGGACTTCTTACAATTCTTGCGTTTTGTAGGATCAGACACAGGTTTTAATAAATCTCGCGTCTGATTCCGATACTTAGAAATTTTCTAAGTCATGGATTTTGAAATGCGGGCTTCATGCAAGCCTCGCATTCTTTGAGTCTGGATGCAGATTTTGATGATCTTCGCGTCTTGACTCATTCTTGCGATTGACTTTCAAACACTTAGCCATTTTCTTTCAGATTTCTGACCAAGTGTTGTTCTCTTTGCAGTACGATACTCCTCCAACCTTTTGTCCAAAAAGTGTCACTTTGGGCACGTAGGCGGTGCTGATCGTAATCTAACCTTTGTGCTTCAGAGAACTGCTCCTGTGACTACTGGTAAGTCGAAGAAGCGAAAGGAGAGGATCTCCAAGGCCAGTATGGTAACCCTCCGGGAGATTATCTTTGATGGACTGTTTGAGACGGATTCTCGTACTCCAGTACAGAAGCTTGTCTTTTTCTTTGTGACGATATTGACGAGGATGATAGGACTTTGCACGACGGAGATTATAAGTGGCTCCGTCAGATAGGGGATAGGAAGTTCTTTCTTCCTAATATGGAGAGGATGTATCTCCTGTCTTATTTCAGCACATGTCTGTTCATCATGTGATGGATTGGGATCTTTCCCGATTTGTCTTCGGTGTCTCTCTTGGCAGACTAGGTGCCAAAGAAATACACTCTGCCGGCCATGGGAAAGAGGTCTTTGGTTTATTCCTCGGATTGGTCAGGTCTGAATACCGAGAGGGGAAACCCTGCGGCTTGGCACCACCTTCATCAATCAGTTCATGAAAGTGAGGGGTGATTTTCCCGTCGACTTCCGTCCGCTCGGGTGGGTTCATTCTTCCAACAGATCCTAGTAGGGTAGGATGGTTGGATTTGTCCTTATCGAACTTGGAGCTCTGCTGCAACAGGTGGGGCTGTATCACTCAGCCAAGGCTGTGCAGTATGGCCTCCACAAAGTTTCCATAATTTCTATGGCATCCTGGTGCACTATAATCCTTTGACGGGCACATTTTTTACTCCAGTCGGGGAGATGGGGCTCGCTCTTCATGAGCTGTATGAAGTCTCGGTGCTTGTTATGGGTGATGCCCCTTATGAAGAATACGTTCCGACTTCTGAAGAATTTCATCTCTTGAAGAAGGAGAGCCCTCAAGTATATGAGACATACTGGGAAGTGTTGTGTCACTTTCATATCTGTGGCTAAATAACCTCCTGGAGAACCACGGGTGTCAAGCAGATGTCCTGGGTAAGTTACCTATTCAATGGTATAAATGAGAAGGACGGCCCAGTGACCAGCCTGACTCCTAGCACTGATGAAGAAATTACTGAGAGGATCAATGCCTCTGCGAGCTCTTACACCACGGAGTCAAATGAGGATACTTTCAAACCTAATACGATTTTTGAAAGTCTTCATCATCAGGCCCGAGTTCCCATTTCTGATCGGGCGCTGTTGGCGGGCTTCCTTATGCTATGGCTGAAGCGTTGTGTGGTGCCAATACTGCCACATGAAGTAATTGTCGCCGATGTGGTGTACCCGGCGGTTTTGTTGGCCTACGAAAAGTCTATCGCCCTTCTTCCAGCAATGGTGGCTGGAATTCAAAGTGAATTACGGGCTCTGGTTAAAAGCCTGTGCCAAGTGGAGGCCATTGTCGACTCCAAGGGTAGACAAGAGATTGACTCGGAGGGAAGGCCAAGAGTAAAGACCCCTAACCCCAGGATCGAGCTTCCATATACATACTTGATGGCTTGGTACGTTATGCACTGCCCTTCACTGATGACGGCGATGCCTCTGTCTGAGGGGTTTGTCCCTTTTGTATAGAAGCTGGAGAATTCGAGTTGGTCCAACTACTATATGTTCTACGTTCAGAAATGTATTCTGAACGCTTTGAAATACCAGCTCGACCGTTACTTCCCCGAGATTGCTGATGCATCTTACGGGGATAAATTTCCGACCTTGTAGGACCAGATGATTTCACAAGGCTTCCATCGAGAGTCTTTCGGTAGCTGATTAACATTCGGCCTGGGTATCTGCTCTTTCAGCAAGGGAACTCATGTACGATCGAGCCTTATATGCCGAGTCATTTTGCTCGACAGTTCGGCTATGATTAATTATATATTGGTAAACCTAATGCTAATCTCTTCTTCAGCGGGAATTTATTTGAGGGTGCTCGGGCATGGTACTATAGCGTGGCTGGAGAATAAAAGCTGTTTTCAGCTTGCCTCACAAGACGCCCAACTGTTACACTAGCCTCGCTTCTGTACTTGGTACTCGCTGGCTAGTAAGATGCCTAGTTTCAGAATAAATACCTCATGCATTAAGAGCATCAAGGCGTCTTATAAGGACAAATTGGAGTCCAACAAACGCATGCGAGGTATGGACGAATATTAGGCAGCCGAGAAAGAAACAGGAGGGGAAACAGGGACAGGACCGAGGGCAGCAGCACCCAAGGAGCAGCCCATTAAAAAGAGTCGGCAGGCTGTGTCCAAACGTTCCCACGACTCTACTTCCAAGGGTGATCCTATCCCGAAGAAGGCTAGGAGAGAATCTGAGGCTGAAGCTTCAATGCCCGAGGTAGTTTCTTCTGGTGTTGAGGAGCAGAGGGAGGACGAGGAAGAGGAAGAGAAAGAGGAGATCCTCCTTCTTCGTCCTCTTGGTCTACGCAAAGGGGCCCCATGATCCTGGAAGAAGGGGAATTTGTAGGTGAACCCATCATGGCTGAAGAGGCTGAGCGACCCGAAGTTGACTTGGTAGAGAGGGATGACGTTGAAATCCCAGGGGTCTCAACTCAGTCTGGGCCTTCTTCAGTTTATGAGAGAAGGGTTGAGATGAACAGCCTGGGTCTCCAAGTGTATTGATGCCCACTTCACGGGTTGTCGAATCCAGCCCTACTACTGGGGTACTCAGTAGTAAAGTCTTGATTGCTGAGCCTGCTTGTGTTGAACTGTCATCTTCATCGTCTGAAGAACATGGGTATTATTCTGGCGAAGAAGTTAATTTTGGCGACGAACCCGCTCTTCCTGATACGAGCAAATTTCATATATTTCAGAGGAAGAGATACAAGGATGCGACCCTGTGACAGCTTCACCGATAGCAATAATTACTGCTACTGAAGGTACTTTCCTTATTTTCTTGAACCGTCTCCTTCTTAGGTTAGGGAAGGGTTCTGACATTTACTTTTGATTTTCAGGGGTGGCTGTCGACAGTGAAGCTACAACTTCCTCTCATATTGAGGAGATGATTCAAGAGCTTACCCAGTAAGAGGGCCCTGAGGCTCCTATTACCGGGATGCCTCAAGAGAGTATGACCGTTGGGGTCAGGGAGGCCTCCACCCCACACGATCTATCTAAAAAATCGCCATCTTCAACTCCTCAACTTGGTAGAGAATACTGACGTATTAAATATCTTCTTTTTATTATCATCACTGACATTTTAGTGGTTTGCAGAGAGCACTGGGGTAGCTCAAGTGGAGGATCCCACGGCAAGCATTGGCGCAGAAGATAGTACAATTCAAGCTTTGGCTGGGGAACCCGATGCTGCAAGGTTTGCTACTGCTTCTGTTGCAGTGGAGGCTGCTATGACAATAACCGTCCCGATGGTATCGGTGACTACCTCAGTACCTGATGAACCTATCATCGGCCTCACTCCTACGCAAGATGAACTGATTCTCGTCTCTCACCCTGTCATGGAAAGGGGGTCCGGGAGTACATCAGCAGGATTACCTCCAGCTAACGACATGATGGAAGAGCTAGTGCGTCAAATGGTGCAGCAATTTTTTACTTCCATGAGATCTTGTATTGACCTCATCCTTTCTGGGGCAGCACTTTCGAGTTTGCCCGAATGCTTCTCGAAAATCAGATCAAAAACATTGGTCATACTGGTAGTCCTTCACAGGCTAAGGCATGCCTGATGCTGGTAGAGCAATTGGGAAGCCACCTGAAGGGGCTCAAGACTCTGGAGAATGCTGGCTCAGTAGATGAGGCCCAGATAACTCTGAGTAAGCTCTTACCGCTCAAGAACATGAGCGAAAGGAGATGGAGGAATAAATAGCTGAAGAGGCCTGGCATCTCCAGCATTTCCAAGCTGACCACCAAAGGCTAGGGGTGAGCATCGGTCGGTTCGGTTCGGTTTTTGCTAATTTTTGCAAAACCGAACCAAACCGATTAGACTTAGTAACCGAACCGAACCGAATCAACTCAGTTCGGTTCGGTTTTTCGGTTTTTTCGGTTAGGTCAATATATTGTCATCATTTCTTACATTTTTTAATCACCAGTATGTTATCATCCTTTAATATTATAATCTCAAATATCTATTACCCAAATTAGAAATAAGAAAAAGATTCTAAGCTTAATGTGAATTGAAAATTTCATATTCTAAAACTTTTACACCGTATTTGAGCTCTTATATCAAAACCTATATAATTATTACTAACTTTTAATGATAAGAATGAAAAAAAGAACTATATTAATTGTAATACCCCTTTCCCGGAATACGTACTTAGTTATGTATTCAGTCCTTCGACCGTAACTTCCGATTTACCTTCCGTATTTGACCAATTTTATTTCAAATATCATTTTCCAATATTTTAGATTTTATGTGATTTTCTGGAATTTTCTGGAATTAAAATGAAATTCTTCAAAAACCGGTGTCGGCCAGTATCGCTGACCGATTTCCGAATTTTTATCTTCCAAACTATTAGGAATTTCCAGAAAGTCCTTTAGACTTTATCGCTTAGAATAATACTTCCTACTTACACTCTTTTTTGAGATTTTTATAAATTTATGAAAATTCTTTCGGAGTCGGTAAATTACTGATTCCGGGATTTTTAATTAAAAATCTATACGGTATTTCTTCAACGAATTTCACCATTGGTCTTCAAATATTTTTCTTGATTTTTAGTAAAATTTCCAGACCATTCCGAAATACTTGAATTTCGGGCATTTTTCCAAAATTTGCAAAATCTCTTTTCCACTTCATTTCCACCTCATTTCCCACTCACCAATTCACCTACCCCCACTCACTCTCTCTCTCACCCACAGCCGGCCAAGTGGCAGGAGAGGGGACACCTCACCCACACACATTTGCAAGAAAGCCCTCCACTTCCATCATAATACCAATCCCTTTACAAGAATCCCAAACTATAAAATCCTTTACATTTGCAAATTCCCCTCTTTTTCTCATTTCTTCATCAAGAGAGCTTCTTCCTCCTCAAGAACCCTAGCTTCAAGAGATCACCCAAATCCTTCACTTCCACCTCAAGATCACAAGAGATTCAACCACTACTTCTTCAAGGCAACACCAAGTGGAGATTCTTCAACCCTAGCTTCATCAAAGTGTGGATTGAAGCCCTCACCACCTCAATCTTGAATCAAGACTCTGATCCAACCCATCCAGGTGAGTTCTTACTCACCAAGACCTAAATTACCAACTCTCCTTGTTAGGGTAGAGATCCATGTATGTTGATAACATAAAAATCTAATTTTTAGGTCATCTAAGTTCAAATCTAACCTTTCCATGTAATTGTGTTAATCACCAGGACTAGGCCTTGTCTGATGTATTTGTATTGATAAATCAGGCCCTCTAATGCTGTAAAAATCCCAACTTTTGACTGTTAGAACAACCCATATGGAATTCTGATTTTCTGCCTTAACAGCAGAAATTTCCCGAGGACCGGTTGACCGGCAGTCGACCGGGACCCTGCCGATGTGCACCACATGCACGAATTTGAGCTGGCGGTCGACCGGCAGTCGACCGCATACTCGACCGGCTTTAGAAAATAGGGTGGACCAGTCGACCGCCAGTCGACCGGCCAAAACCTGGAGCTCACGGCTCCTGCCCAGTCGACCGGCAGTCGACCGGACTCGACCGCCAGTTAATTTCCCAGTCGACCGGCAGTCGACCGGAGGTCGACCGCCAGGCCAAATCCTGGGACAGATTTCAGACCCCTTTTTCTTTTAAATTCTGATTTCTCCATGATATATGTATACTGTAATAGACTTGTTTTATACATCATACCTGTACTGCATGACTTGTTAACTGATGGATCTTGCTTTATCATGCTTCATGACTCATGCTACATATTACCATTCCATAACTTGTTAAATGTGAAGTATCACCATCTATTCATGCTATCCCCAAAACACCAAGCATGATATATCCGACATTTGTATAAAATACACCAACATACACTGGGTCAGGGGGAAATATGCGGAATATCGATAAGTGTTCGTGTTTACAGTGGTATTAGGATGTGCACCATGTTTCCGGTCTTACCTGCGGTACTCCAGGGGACCGAGGGGAGTGCTTCCTCCCTTCCTGTTCTACTGTCATGACAAGGGCATACATAAGACCCTCATGTTAGGCCTTGCGGCTGGTTCCGTCTTCAAGCAACGGAACAATATTAGGCCGTGGTCCCGGGCATGCACGGGACCCACTGTAAACATAGTTCGTCGATACAACCGCTGTTTCCAATAACAACCTTGTTTCACTAGGATATGGATCTATGTGCTCTGGGACGCTGGGTCACATAGCTAGATATCACAGTAAGACAAGTAATAATAATAAGACATTATTTGTAGATTTATTACATATGACTTTATCTTTCTTAGTTTACATCTCTTGTCTTACATTGTTACTTAGTACTATTTCATTATCTCTATTCATGATCCCTGCCACTTGGCTATCTTTTATTATTGTATTATGTCTTGACCCTTTGGATTTGCATATTCAGATTCGGAGGCCTGGAACGAAGTGGAGCCTTCCACTGAGGACTTGGCTTATCTAGGAGAGCAGGCTGACCAGCTCTAGATCTATCTTGCCCGGCACTCCCTTTTGGTTCACGGATCTCCATCCATACGTGAGCATTTTTGTATTTTTGGTTGTATCTTGTATCGTTTTGGACTTGAGTTGTGATAATGGACACTTGTATAGTGATTTTGTATATCATAACTTGTATAACTCTGTACTTCTATTTTGTATGTTGGCTTATGATTATATCACGCTGTGTGTTATACTCTGATACTTGTTGTACTTATGCTTAGCGTATGTACGTGGGGGCACCATCTGACCTACGTATATGCGTCGCAGTGACGTTCCCGTATCATTGGGATCGGGGCGTTACAGGTTGGTATCAGAGCCTAGGCTCTCAAACCTAAAAGTACAACCAAGTGGCAAATTCTAGTAATTTGCTAATGCTAACTACAATGTACAAAGTTATAAAGTCCTTCTTGATTCCTTCATTGATCAATTCCTTCATGTCCTAAACTTCTTTCAATTATTTCCAATTCCAGATCTTATCCCCTTCGGTATGGAGAGACGTTCGGGTCGCAATAATGTCGGGCAAGTCCCGAATGGACCCGTTGGGGGAGAGAATACCGATGTCCTACAGATCATTCAGACTATGCTGGGGAATCAGCAGCAACAGATGAACAACCAGCAGCAGTACCAGCAACAGCATATGGACAATCAGCAGCGGCAGATGGAGAACCAACAACAGCAGACTGAGCTCCTTAGGCAAGAGCTAGCGGCCCCAAAGGGACAGAGGCCTGGGAACGTGTCCGATTTCCGACGGCTGCAGCCAGCCATCTTCACTGGAGGAGAGAAACCATTGGAGGCTGAGCAGTGGTTGATGGACACTACTGATCTGCTGAACGCCGCCCGTGTGCCAAAGGAGGATCAGGTTGAAGTCGCCAAGATTCAGCTTAAAGACATAGCTCGAACTTGGTGGTTGGCGGAGGAGGCCCGGTTGGAGAAACCTATTACCTGGGATACCTTCTCCAAGAGTTTTTACAGCCGTTTTTTCCCTGCTACGGCGCAGCAAGATATGGAGGAGAATTCATTAGACTCCAACAGGGAGACCAATCCGTGGACGAGTATGCCGCGGAGTTCCTCAGGCTTAGCCGCTTCGCGCCATATATGATAACGGATGAAGAGAAGCGTGCAAGTCGTTTTCAGCAGGGTCTTCAGATGAAGATTCAGATGTACCTTATGCCCCAACACTTGAAGACTTATGCAGAGGTTCTCGCCAGCGCTCGAGAAGTGGAGCGTGGGTTTGAGAAGGAGAAAGAGAACCAGATGGTAATCAGTCCATGAAGAGGCCGTCGGTACCGGAGGGCAGAGGAGGACCGTCCAGAGCAGCGAAGGTCCAGGCCAGGCAACCTTTCAGAGCAGTTCCCTACCAGGTGGCTCGACCAGGTCTTATCTGCCACTTCTGCCAGAAGCCGGGACACACTCAGCAGAATTGCCGGAGGGCAAACGGATTGTGCTTGATATGTGGAGCACGAGACCATGCCGTGGAGACCTGTCCGCATAGGAGAATGGGGTTTGCTAACCAAACCTTGCCGGCACCTCAGGGACAGAATGTGCAGAGGGCACTACCGGGGCCAGTTGGGCAGAGGCAGCAGGGTCCAGTGATGAGGAGAGCTCTTCCCCTTCCTCCACCACAGGTTGCTCGCCCAGTGCAGAGAGGAGCCAGACCGGCAGCAGGGCGCGGTAGAGGTCAGGCCTACACCTGACAGCAGAGGAGGCTGGAGCTTCAGAGGAGGTGATTACAGGTAACATCAGAGTTCATTCTATACCTGTTCTCGCACTCTTCGATTCAGGTGCATCCCACTGTTACATCTCCGACCATTTTGTGGCTTTTCATTCCATACCTGTTAAGGCTTTAGACCACAAGTGGGAGATAAGTACTGGGAATGGGGTAGTTGTGTCTTCCAGAGTTTGTGCAGACTGTCCAGTGGAAATTTGTGGGAAGATCTTGGCCATAGATATGCTCGTACTAGACACCAAAGGGTACGACGTAATCTTAGGCATGACCTGGCTCAGTCAGTACCGTGCGGTGATTGATTGTAGGGGAAGGAAGATCAATTTCAGGATCCCGCATCAGCCGGAGTTCCAGTTTAGTGGAGAAGTGAACCCTGCTGAGAAGAAAATTCAGATGACCACTTCGGAAGTTCAGAAGGGAGTGCCAGTGTGGGATGAATTTCCCGAAGTTTTTGCTGAGATTTCAGGGCTTCCACCGGAGAGGATAGTGGAGTTCTCCATTGACACAGTTCCAGGGACAGCTCCTATATCTAAGGCTCCATACAGGATGGCACCGACGGAGTTGGAGATCCTGAAGAAGCAGCTGCAGGAGTATTCGGACAAGGGATTGATTCGGCCTAGCACTTCACCATGGGGAGCTCCAGTGCTATTGGCGAATAAGAAAGATGGTAGTAAGAGACTTTGCATTGACTACAGGGAACTGAACAAGGTCACTATCAAGAACAAATATCCCTTGCCCAGGATTGATGACTTGTTTGATCAGCTTCATGGAGCCCGTGTATTTTCTAAGTTAGATTTACAGTCGGGTTACCATCAGCTGAGGGTGAAGAAGGAAGATGTTCCGAAGACGGCATTCAGGACCCGATATGGCCACTACGAGTTTCTAGTGATGCCTTTCGGAGTTACCAATGCCCCTGCTGTGTTTATGGACTTGATGAACCGAGTGTTCTCTCCTTACTTGGATCAGTTTGTAGTGGTGTTTATAGATGATATCCTAATCTATTCCAAGAGTTATAAGGAGCATGCAGAGCACTTGAGGATTGTGTTGCAGACTCTTCAACAGGAGCAGCTTCATGCCAAAAGGAGCAAGTGTGAGTTCTGGTTGGACAGCATAGCTTTCCTTGGACATATAGTTTCAGCAGAAGGAATCTCAGTTGATCCTAGTAAGGTCCAGGCAGTGCAGAATTGGCCAGTTCCGAAGACGGTGACTGAGATAAAGAGCTTTCTTGGATTAGCTGGATATTACAGGCGCTTTGTCCAGGATTTCTCTAGACTTGCAGCTCCGTTGACCAGGCTCACCAGAAAAGGGGAGAGATACATATGGACAGGAGATTGTGATGCAGCCTTTGAGCAGTTGAAGCAGAAGCTTATTTCAGCTCCGATCTTGAGGACTCCTTCAGGAAGAGGAGGGATGGTTATCTTCTGTGATGCATCAGGAAAGGCCTGGGGTGCGTGCTTATGCAACATGATCATGTTATAGCATATGCATCTAGGCAATTGAAGCCTCATGAGAGGAATTACCCAACTCATGATTTGGAGTTGGCGGCTGTGGTGTTTGCTTTGAAAATCTGGAGACACTACCTTCTGGGAGACAAAGTGTTGATTTACACAGACCACAAGAGCCTCAAGTATATATTCTCACAGAAGGAGTTAAATATGGCAGAGGAGATGGTTGGAGCTTATGGCGGTCTACGATATTGACTTGCAATATCATCCAGGCAAAGTCAATACCGTTCCAGATGCACTGAGCAGAATGCCAGAGAACAGAGTGCTGGTTCACCTTACTCAGCAGAGAGAGTTGATCCAGGAGTTCATCAGATTGGATTTGATGTTGGTGCAGAGAGGATAAGGCCGGGCAGCTCATGACTTTACAGATTCAGTCTTCATTGATAGAGGAGATCAAGGAAGCTCAGAAGGAGGATCCAAGATTGCAGACATTCAGGACCCGAGTGGAGGCTGGACTGAGGACGGATATTTGTATTCGCCCGGATGGTGCTTTATATTATGGTAGTAGACTTTGTGTCCCCCAGGGTGAGGTTAGACAGAAGATTTTAGAGGAAGCACACCGTTCAGCTTATTCTATACATCCGGGAGGAAACAAGATGTATCAGGACCTGAAGAAGCACTTCTGGTGGAATGCCATGAAGAGAGAGATAGCCCAGTTTGTTGCCAGGTGCTTGGTTTGCCAGCAGATTAAGATCGAGCATCAGAGATCAGCTGGACTTCTTCAACCTTTGCCAATACCTGAATGGAAGTGGGAGCACATCACCATGGACTTTGTGACGGCATTGCCTCGGAGTCCTAAGGGTAATAATGCGGTGTGGGTGATTGTTGATCGCCTCACCAAGACAGCTCACTTTATACCATTCAGGGTGGGTCAGTCGACAGAGGTTCTGGCAGATAAGTATATGAAGGAGGTGGTTCGTCTGCATGGAGTTCCTGTGAGTATTGTATCAGATAGAGACACCAGATTCAGATCTCATTTCTGGGAGAGTCTCCAAGCAAGTCTGGGAACTCGTCTGAAGTTCAGTACTTCCTATCATCCGCAGACAGACGGACAATCTGAGAGGACCATCCAGATCCTTGAAGATATGTTGAGGGCTTGCATGTTGGACTTCGGAGGATCTTGGGAGGACCATCTGCACTTGGCTGAGTTTTCATATAACAACAGCTATCAGGCAAGTATTAAGATGGCGCCCTTTGAGGCACTGTATGGAAGGAAGTGCCGATCGCCGATTTGCTGGGATGAGGTCGGTGAGAGGAGTTTATTGGGGCCGGAGATGCTGGTTCAGACTACAGAGAAGGTCAGGGTTATCAGAGATCATCTTAGGGCTGCTCAGAGTAGGCAGAAGAGTTGGGCTGACACTCTAAGGAGGCCATTGGAGTTCCAGACCGGAGATCATGTGTTCTTGAAGATATCACCTACCAAGGGAGTTATCCGGTTCGGTACTCGTGGGAAGCTTAGCCCGAGGTATATTGGCCCGTTCGAGATCCTGGATCGTGTGGGAGATGTGTCCTATAGATTGGCGTTGCCGCCATCTTTGGACGGGGTGCATAATGTCTTCCACGTGTCTCAGTTGAGGAGGTATGTCAGGGATGACAGCCATGTTCTGGATCATTCCGAGCTGGAGCTTCAACCGGACTTATCATACCAAGAGCAGCCGTTGGCCATTCTGGACAGGAGTATCAAGACACTGAAGAGCAGAGCCATTCCATTGGTATTGGTGTCTTGGAGCAGGCATGCACCAGGAGAGGCCACTTGGGAGAGAGAGGACGTTATCAGGGAGCGTTATCCTCAACTTTTCACATCCTGATTGGGTAAGACTCTTTCCTTCTACTCTTCTCTACCGTTATCCTTTCTTGTATCCGTATCTATCTATTGCTTTTCCTGTTATCTTTCACCTTAAGAAATTTCGAGGACGAAATTTTTGTAAGGTGGGTAGATTGTAATACCCCTTTCCCGGAATACGTACTTAGTTATGTATTCAGTCCTTCGACCGTAACTTCCGATTTACCTTCCGTATTTGACCAATTTTAATTTCAAATATCATTTTCCAATATTTTAGATTTTATGTGATTTTCTGGAATTTTCTGGAATTAAAATGAAATTCTTCAAAAACCGGTGTCGGCCAGTATCGCTGACCGATTTCCGAATTTTTATCTTCCAAACTATTAGGAATTTCCAGAAAGTCCTTTAGACTTTATCGCTTAGAATAATACTTCCTACTTACACTCTTTTTTGAGATTTTTATAAATTTATGAAAATTCTTTCGGAGTCGGTAAATTACTGATTCCGGGATTTTTAATTAAAAATCTATACGGTATTTCTTCAAACGAATTTCACCATTGGTCTTCAAATATTTTTCTTGATTTTTAGTAAAATTTCCAGACCATTCCGAAATACTTGAATTTCGGGCATTTTTCCAAATTTGCAAAATCTCTTTTCCACTTCATTTCCACCTCATTTCCCACTCACCAATTCACCTACCCCCACTCACTCTCTCTCTCACCCACAGCCGGCCAAGTGGCAGGAGAGGGGACACCTCACCCACACACATTTGCAAGAAAGCCCTCCACTTCCATCATAATACCAATCCCTTTACAAGAATCCCAAACTATAAAATCCTTTACATTTGCAAATTCCCCTCTTTTTCTCATTTCTTCATCAAGAGAGCTTCTTCCTCCTCAAGAACCCTAGCTTCAAGAGATCACCCAAATCCCTTCACTTCCACCTCAAGATCACAAGAGATTCAACCACTACTTCTTCAAGGCAACACCAAGTGGAGATTCTTCAACCCTAGCTTCATCAAAGTGTGGATTGAAGCCCTCACCACCTCAATCCTTGAATCAAGACTCTGATCCAACCCATCCAGGTGAGTTCTTACTCACCAAGACCTAAATTACCAACTCTCCTTGTTTAGGGTAGAGATCCATGTATGTTGATAACATAAAAATCTAATTTTTAGGTCATCTAAGTTCAAATCTAACCTTTCCATGTAATTGTGTTAATCACCAGGACTAGGCCTTGTCCTGATGTATTTGTATTGATAAATCAGGCCCTCTAATGCTGTAAAAATCCCAACTTTTGACTGTTAGAACAACCCATATGGAATTCTGATTTTCTGCCTTAACAGCAGAAATTTCCCGAGGACCGGTCGACCGGCAGTCGACCGGGACCCTGCCGATGTGCACCACATGCACGAATTTGAGCTGGCGGTCGACCGGCAGTCGACCGCATACTCGACCGGCTTTAGAAAATAGGGTGGACCAGTCGACCGCCAGTCGACCGGCCAAAACCTGGAGCTCACGGCTCCTGCCCAGTCGACCGGCAGTCGACCGGGACTCGACCGCCAGTTAATTTCCCAGTCGACCGCAGTCGACCGGAGGTCGACCGCCAGGCCAAATCCTGGGACAGATTTCAGACCCCTTTTTCTTTTTAAATTCTGATTTCTCCATGATATATGTATACTGTAATAGACTTGTTTTATACATCATACCTGTACTGCATGACTTGTTAACTGATGGATCTTGCTTTATCATGCTTCATGACTCATGCTACATATTACCATTCCATAACTTGTTAAATGTGAAGTATCACCATCTATTCATGCTATCCCCAAAACACCAAGCATGATATATCCGACATTTGTATAAAATACACCAACATACACTGGGTCAGGGGGAAATATGCGGAATATCGATAAGTGTTCGTGTTTACAGTGGTATTAGGATGTGCACCATGTTTCCGGTCTTACCTGCGGTACTCCAGGGGACCGAGGGGAGTGCTTCCTCCCTTCCTGTTCTACTGTCATGACAAGGGCATACATAAGACCCTCATGTTAGGCCTTGCGGCTGGTTCCGTCTTCAAGCAACGGAACAATATTGGGCCGTGGTCCCGGGCATGCACGGGACCCACTGTAAACATAGTTCGTCGATACAACCGCTGTTTCCAATAACAACCTTGTTTCACTAGGATATGGATCTATGTGCTCTGGGACGCTGGGTCACATAGCTAGATATCACAGTAAGACAAGTAATAATAATAAGACATTATTTGTAGATTTATACATATGACTTTATCTTTCTTAGTTTACATCTCTTGTCTTACATTGTTACTTAGTACTATTTCATTATCTCTATTCATGATCCCTGCCACTTGGCTATCTTTTATTATTGTATTATGTCTTGACCCTTTGGATTTGCATATTCAGATTCGGAGGCCTGGAACGAAGTGGAGCCTTCCACTGAGGACTTGGCTTATCTAGGAGAGCAGGCTGACCAGCTCTAGATCTATCTTGCCCGGCACTCCCTTTTGGTTCACGGATCTCCATCCATACGTGAGCATTTTTGTATTTTTGGTTGTATCTTGTATCGTTTTGGACTTGAGTTGTGATAATGGACACTTGTATAGTGATTTTGTATATCATAACTTGTATAACTCTGTACTTCTATTTTGTATGTTGGCTTATGATTATATCACGCTGTGTGTTATACTCTGATACTTGTTGTACTTATGCTTAGCGTATGTACGTGGGGGCACCATCTG